>VFFE01006542.1:401257-437560 GCA_008921705.1 Burhinus oedicnemus
GTGTGTGGGGGGGTTACACTCGGAGGGGTTTGGGGGGGGATATTCCCGTGGAAGGGGGCTGTTGCCTTCCTTGGCAAGGCTCTGGGCGGGGGCTCCGGACGGTGGGGGTGAGGCGCGGCTAGTGCTGATGAAATAAAGCTGAATAAAGGTGTTCCCTACATGTGCTGGTGCTGCCCCACAGAGACAGGGGGCTACACCCTCCCTGCAGGGAGGGGGCCTCCACCCCAGTTCCCAAGCACTCCCCAAAATTGCATGTTGGGCCCCCGGGCTGCGGGTGGGCTGCACTCCCCCTGCCCCCCCAAACATCACATCACACATGGGGTCCAGAAACAGAATTTCAGTGTTAAGGTTCAACCCCCAAAATGGACGTTAAGTGCTGCATTTTGGGAGCTTGGAAACCTGCTGAGTGGGTTGGTGGTTGGAGCTCAGAAAGAGACTGAAAGTCATGCATTTTCAGTAGCTGAAAATAGAGACTTTAAGTCCTGTGTTTTTGGGACAAAAAATGAGTACTAAGTCTTGGGTTTTTATGTTTTGAAAACAGTGACTAAGTGCTGCATTTTTGGGTCTTGAAAACAAGCTCTGGGGGGCTGATTTTGGTTCTCAAAAGCAGAGGCAGAGTCCTATGTTGCTGAAGCTCAGGAAAAAGTTTAAGTCCTGTGTTTTCACAGCTCAGACAAAACCTTATGTGATTTGTTTTACAGGCTGGAAAACAGAGACTAAGTGCTGTGTTTTTTGAGACTCAAAAGCAGAGAGCAAGCACTGCCTTTCTGAAGCTCAGAAAAAGACTAAGTCATGCATTTTCAGTGCTTGAAAATGCAGCTTAAAAGTCCTTTTTTTCCTGTGACTCAGAAAAATCCTAAGTGCTCTGTTTTTGGGACTTGGAAATGGAGCTTGTCAGCTCTTTTCAGCCCCCAAAACAGTGGTGGTGTGGGGGGAACTTTGGGTGGGAGCCAGAGATGGGTGGGAGGAGGGCATTTGGGTCCGGGTGGGAAGGGAGGGGGGTGCAGGGTGTGTGGACCCCCACCGGAGGTGGGGGTCCCGGTCGCGTTGGGCCCCCACCGGAGGTGGGGGTCCCGGTCGCGTTGGGCCACAAATTTAGGGACGCCGGCATGCACCAGGCCGAATTAAACGTCTGAGATAGTCTCTGGGCGAAAAAGCACTTTTCACACCTTTTTCCTGTGTCCAACTGTTTATTCAAGGTAGGTACAACCACCGGAATAGTTATTCAATATTAAGACAATGTACAAATATGACAGTTCATATTCATATACAAGTTATGACAGTGATTGATTTACGACCTTGCCAAAAGTCCAGATTGCTGGAATAAGCTGGAGCTTTAAATGGGCTTGGAAGAAGAGAGTGCATTTATTAAGCCAGAGCTGGTAACAAGAAGCACCATCACTTCCCCAGTTGGAGCTTCCATCAGCAGGAGCATCTCATAGCCAGAGCTGGAGCTTCTACAAGCTGGACCTGAAATTATCTCGAACAGAATCAAGCTGGAGTGTCCACTAGCTGGAACTGAAATTAGGTGGAGCTTCACACACCATGAGCAGGAACATCTCTTATCCGGAGTGTCCATTAGCTGGAGCTGTAACAAGCCAGGGCTGCGCTCCCAGCGTGGTTGAACAGCGGAGCATCTGCTGTCCATAGCCTCTATTAGGGAGAACAGCGCTTACACCTGGAGCTGTAATAAGCCGGGGAGTCCATCAGCTGGATCCGTACTGTGAGGCAGGCGCAGGCAGGGCTGTCCCCAGCAAGGACCTCCAAGCAGCAGGGAGCATCGGCATCTCCTCTCTGCCTGTGAAAGGGGAGCGAAATCAGTCAGTCAGAGCTCCTGGGGTGTACAGCACAGCCCCACATAATCCACACGAGGTGCCTGTCCCCCTCGCTTTTGGCAGAGGCTGCCTGGCGCTGCACAGAGGCAATGGGGAGGGAGAAACAACAGTGGGAGAGCTTGGAGCATTCCTCCCGGAAGAGCAAGCAAGAACGAGCACCTCGCTGAAACCCATCTGCTCAGTAAGGAGCATTTCAGGCACAAGACAATACTGGGGCCGAGAATGGGCTGTTCCCATCCAGTGCCCGGCGTGGCACAGCACTCACCCCCCCGGCCACCGCCATTACCCTGACCCTGCCCACAAGCAGGTCTGGGGGAGCCACAAGCTGCACTTCACATCCTGCTACGTGTCATTGCTAACTCTAGTGCTAAACATCAAATAAAGCTGAGCCAAAGTGCTAAAGAGCTGCTAAAGCTGAACCAACCCAGCTGTTAAACATCCAATAGAATTAAGTCAAGCCCAGTACTAAACATCAAATAAAGCTGAACTAACTAAATTGCTAAACATGAAATAAAGCTGAACCGTGCCAAGTGGGTTTCAGGAGGGGCCCAGAACAACCAGGAGCCCCACAGGGGAACAGGACAGGGCTGTCCCCTGGGTGCAGGCTGGGCGGTCACTGATGGTGTGGGGAGAAGCCTCCCTGGAGCAGCTCTGCACCAGAGCTTCCCCCCCAGCAATCAGTCCCAGAACCGTGGGGCAGAGCCCCAATTCCAGGCCTGGCCCAGCCCCGCCACAGCCAGGGCACCTGCCCAGGAACACTGCCGGCACAGCCCTGAACTGCCCCGCAGCAGGACGCGCGGCACAACCAGACGGCACAAGCAAAAACATTTTCCTCTCAAGCAACAGCGAGGCCCAGCCATGACCCAACCGCACTGCTGCCAGCCCCAAACTGCCCCGCAACAGGACCGCCACCAGCACAGCGCGTTTTCCTTCTCAGCCGCAGCCAGGCACGGCTTCCTCAGCCCACGGGCATCCAGGGTGCTCCCGGGTGCCTGACCCCGCCAGACGCCCCCGCAACACCCCACGGCCGCTTCAGAGCACTCACCGGACATTTCCTCCCGTGTCAGCGTCCCCCGGCGCTGTGTCGGGGCCGTGCTCCTCACCCAGCGCATCCTCCTGTGTCGGCGTCCCCCGGCGCTGCCCCTGCCGGGGCCGTCGCTCCTCGCCCTGGCCCCGGCTGAGCCTTTCTGCTGCTCCCCGGCGCGGCCGCCCCTGGTGAAAACCCCCTCCTGAGACAGCAGCCGCCGCCGGGGCAGACAAAGCTCTTGCTCAGCCAGGAGCCCCCGGCCCACACCGCAGCCAACCAAGGGGCGACACCCCGCGGGTGTCCGGGAGCCCGGCCGGCAGGTCCCCGCCGCGCTCCCCGGCCATGCTGAGCCCCGGCTGCACGGCGGCGGCTGCCGGCGGCGGGGACTCCCGCGCGGCTCCCCGCAGGCAGCAAACCCCTGAGAGAGTGCAAACCTGCCGGTAAGAGGCGGGAGGACTGAAGCCGAACCCGCTCCGCCATTCCCCGCTCCCCTCCTCTGCACAAGCGCCAGAGTCAGCTCTGCCCTCCCGAGCGCCTGGCGCCTGCAGCTCTCTGGGCAAAGCAGCAGCCCCAGTGCTGGGCCCACGCTGGAGTGGAGACTTCGCCTCCCTTCCCTCTCCCCTCCCCGGCTGCAGGCCCCCGCCCGCCCCCTCAGCCTGACCTGCGCTCTCGTTGTTCTCCCGGCGCTGCTGAAGCCGCTCTGTGTCCGCGGGCTGCGCCGCGGCGGAGGCTTCCGAGGCCGGGCCTCCCGTAAGGAGGCTCAGCCCTCCCTGGCGCGCCGGCAGTCGGGAATCCTCTCCCCGGCTTTTCCCAATCACGCAGGTGCAGCGGGCGGCTGCGGCCGCAGGAGCCCCGGCCCCACCGCAGCGCTGCCCGGCGGCCTCCGCGCCGCTTCCGGCGGGCTGGAGCCGAGCAACAGGAACCGGCTGGGCCAGGGAACCCGCTCACCGCCCAGCGACACGTTTAACCCCCGGACAGGCACCAGCCTTGCGGGGGCAACCGGGCACCCGGCAACCCCGGAGATGGCCGCCCGCTGCCGAGCCCCCGCCGAGCCCGTCCCGGTTCCCCGCCCCGAGCGCCCGCTCACCGCGCGGTCCCGGTACCGCTCCCGCCATCCCGCGGTCCCAGCTCGGCAGCGCCCCTTGGCGGCCGCCGCTCATCACTGCAGCGCCGCGGCGCCGGGGCGGCCCCTGGCGGGCTGCCCGCGGCACCGGGGTACCCGCTCCGCCCCCTCCCCGTGGCGGCGCCCCCTGCACCGCTCTGTCGCCGCCTGGTGGCTCCGGGCGACGCTGCAGCGTTCCGCGTCCCCCCCGCCCGTACCCGCCGGCAGCGGAGCTGCCGCGCCCCCTGCGACACGCCGCGCGTGGGGCGGCGCCCCGCAGAGGGCGGAACCCGGCTGGGGGGGACGCAGTGCCGCCCCCCGCCCCGCCGCAGCCCCCCGGGGAAAGGTGCCGGTTGGTGCCGCAGGTTCGGTGGCAGCGGAACAGCACCGCAGCCCGGACCCCCTTCCCCTGCAGCCCGTTTCTGTATTTCTTCTCCGCCCGTGCGCGGCGGCAGAGCTGCGGCTTCCCCGCCTGGCTCCTGTGTCTGCTGTGCGCTGAGCCCAGCCAGAGGGGACCCGGTGGGACCGTCCGCATCATCACCTACTCCGGGCCCCCGACGGGCGCCCCAACACCCCTCGCCTCCCCTGCACACTGCGGGCGGCGCACACCCGCTCCGAGCTGGACTCGCGTATTTGGTCCATCAGGACACACGCGGTGACCACACGTTGCCCACAGCAGCATTTCAGTAGCCGCGGGGCCTGACGGGGCTATTAAGGTCTCAGCAGGGGCACGAAACCCACCGGTACTTGATGCCGTGTTGTACCCACTCGGGGCTCAGTTCTGCACCTCACCTCTCGGGGGGCTCAAGGATTTCAAGGTTACGGAAAGAGCTGCAATTAAACCCACACTGAAATAAGGCAGCCTAGAATAGAAGAGCATCGTGTCAGCATCTGCAAAAGCTGTTCTCCACGTTAATTCATACACATGAAAAATACGCACGCGTGCACACACACACCCCCACGCACTTCACACCATTCCCACCGGTCAGCAGGAACAGCGAGTGCTGCAGAGGCAGCGTCAGAAGCGCCATTACCGAGACATCTGCTTCTGCTCAAGCCCAAGAGACCCCACTCAGAACACAAGCCAGAAGTGCACCAACATCCCAAGCTGTTTTTCTTCCCCTTGCAAGAAGCCAAACTCCAACCACAGACACCAAGAGGAGCCTTCCCAAGGTTTATCAGGCAGCCTGCTGTCTTCCATCATGTCCAACAAACCCACTCTGCCAAGCTGTATTTCTCCACACGAAATGCAAAACCCCAGCAGTCGCTGTGACGGCAAAGGCCTTTCTAAAATCATGGCCACAGAAGTTGACAATGGTCCCTTAGTGTGGGCTGCGCCTGCTGCTGCTGACAGCCAAGGGAACAGGCGAGGCCACGGCAGTCCCGGCATTTCCCCGTTAGTTTCCCCACTACAAGCCCCGCCGCCATCACCATGGCCTGCATACGGACCGACTTTTACCTTGCTCCATTCAACCACATGAAAAGAAAAAAAAATTGTACAGGCTGATCATTACACAGCCATTTACTAAGCCTAAACATCAGCTCAGGCGCTGATACAATGTGCTCTGCAACAACTTAAAGCATGTAGGACTTCATGGCACAAGCAGAACTTGGCCGTGGATGACCTTACTTGGTTTGGGATACCATTATTCTCTGCCATCGCTTCCCCAGCCCCAGATAAATACAAGTTTGCAGGCCTCCACAATTTACCTCACCAAGCGGTACGACGGCCTGAACGCTCCAGACCCTCCCTCAGGAGACGGCACCGAGGGGATCGCGTTTCTTCAGGGACCTTCAGTGCCAGCACATCTCGTAGCTTGTTGAGGCTGCTCCGAGGAGGTTTCGGTGACTTGGTCTTAGGGGTCTTCTACAGGGTCTCGTGTTTGCATCCCAGGATTTCAACACACACAACTGTGCAACTTTTCAGACACTTCCCAACTGCCGTTTAGCAGAACATATTACAGCCAAGACACGCGCTCGGCAGAGGATGTGAACACACAGCAGGCAGCAGCTACCAGGAACTTCACCCAGAGCACATCAGCTCTGCATAGATTCCGTGGCTCAGACACGATTTATCCACAAGCAGTGTAAGAATAACCCTTTTTACCAACCTTTCTGGGGAAATGCTGGCACTGGCAATGCCACCGAACACAAGAAGGGAAAGAAAAATCCGGGGATTATCTTGCAGGATGACAATCAGTTCCACAGTATCAAGAACAAGCGACACTGAAGTTGAGAGGAAGATTTGGTTTTTTTTAAGACAGCTCAGCTCACGTTCCTCCCAGCATCACCACAGCGTCCATTCAAGCTCTATCCCTGAAGCCGAGTGCTGCAGCGCCAGTCCCCACAGCCCAGCAGGGTGCGGGGGAATCCCACCTGGGACCTCACCTCCTCCCTGGACCACGGCACCCCGCGGGAAGAGGAGCCGTCCAGTCGAGGGGACTGACCTGCACCCAGGGCAGCGCCTTTCAGCTCCGGAGCCCCAGCGACCCAGGGCAGGACCCCTCGCTAGCCACGAGGGGACCGGGCACGGTTTCTCAGTGGCACCGGCAGGGTTTCCGACCCTGGCGTCTTCTTCAGCCAACGTCCCAGGAAAGGAGTTTATACAGCCCCGGCAAATCAGAGCTCATCGCCTCTGCTCAAGTCAAACACTCAACCGAAGTATGTGACACTGCGCTACTACGGCTTCCCACCGCCTTCTGACAAGCCAGCAACAACTTCCTGAAAAAAGCATTTTCTGTATAAGCAAGGGATGAAACAGTGCTCTACAGCGACCTGCGTTCAAGAGAATTAGGGACATGGATAAATGCTGCAGACATCAGTAGTTTATTGGTATGTTTAGTCAAAACACATTCAGAATGGAAACTTAAAAGTAAAAATACTTTCCACCTGCAACAATTAAACTAGAATCTACTAGCATATAATGCTTGACACGTTACAGCAATAAAGATGGTAATCCACTGTCTTGAATACCTACTAAAGCCAAGATGGTCAGCCAAGTTTGTTGAAATAGAACCGTAATGACAAAATACTCCCACCATCCACAAATCAGCAACTAACAGTAATGGTCAGTGAATCCCTTCCTTTGCTCTAAGAGGTACATTTACTACCGAGAGGGTCGAGAACACGTAAGAGTCCACAGTACAGCAGGTGAGCTATCACCATGTAAACTTCTCTGGATGACGTTCCAATGGTTGTTCATGTCACTTAAACAAGAAGCAAGCCAGAAAGCAGAATGGCTCAGTAGCTCTTTTTAATACTCCGTTTTTTGTTGTTGAGATTATTCCCAGTGCCGTTTGCCACACAAACGATTTAAGTGGCAGCAAAACACCACAGCACTACAAAAGGGGGAAAAAAAAAAAAAAGGCTACACAAAACACACTGGTGGCAAACTGCTAAGTGATGACAGCAATTTGTCCAAAGGCTTCAAACCTAAGTAGCGGTGTTGTGTGGCGAGCAGTTCAAGTACTACAGATTTCCAGGTAACAGCTGAAAATGCAAGACCTTCAACAAAAAACTGAAATATGAAAATAGAAACTGGAAGAACTGTGCACCGGAAAAAAACCTGTATGAAAATAGTGCAAGACTTACCATTGAACACAGACGACCTCAAGTCTGGGAGCAGACAGACACGTGCCACTTCACTTTGCCTAAAGTATCGGAAAAATATGTGCAAACTCTTCCAACTTACTCGAAAACAGCAAGTGATTGCATAATCCAGAGACAGATCGCTATGATGCCCTATCTGCTTTTGCTTGAAATGGCAATTATTTTATCTGAGGTCTTCCATGCTTAGAAGCAGCTTTAAGTGCTCACACTTTCACACAGACGCACACGCAAACAACCCCCCTTTTACTCCTGACGCTCGGCGCCGGGCGCTTGCTGCGCGCCCCGGCGTCGAGCCGATGGACTGTCTGCTGCAGCTGCAGTTTACGGGAATGCGCTCCAGAACGTCATCCAGAAACAGAGCTCTCCACTGGAAAAACCCACCGGTCAAACTGAAGAAGAGGATGTCTCCTGGCTATCCTTCAGTCCGGAGCCACACAAGTGTCAACTTCAGCTGAGAGTTATGTGCAAAATGAGTAAGAGTTTTTTAAAAAGCGCAACTGGAAAATGCAAATACTTAAGAGCTGCTGCTTTGTTCTCTGAAAATTGCAGTATCCTCGTTTGATAAGCTCACCCTCACAAAGGATGCTCAGTTCTACCGATTACGAGCTGGCCAAAAGCGTTCACCGTTCTTGACTGACTTCTGAAATTCACGCCCAAGAGAGAGATTTCAACTCCGTTTTCGTTAACTTTGACATTGATTAAAGAGAAGAGACAACCTGGAGACTAGCTGGATGCCTTCTTCCTCCCTTCCCCCCCTCTGCAAAAAAACAGGCGAACTTGTTAATTGAAGAGCAAGGTGGATGATAATTTTAGCAACGTTTACTGATTGAAAGATACTGCAATTTTTTTTAATACAATTTTTCAATGCTTTCCGTTAAATGCTTTGCGGCCGATTGGCTTTGCAGCACAGTAATTCATACACTATACTGTACAAAATCACCAGCAAGACTGGAATGATGTATTCATAGAAGGCACCATCATGCTTATTACATTACCAGAGAACTCAAATACAGTCAAGACAAATTTCACTGTACAATGCTTATCGAAGGGGAAAGGGGAAGGAGGAGTGTGTTGAGCAGCCATCCCTGTACTGAAGAGGGGCAGATAGAAAAATCTGACGTGAGCTATCAAACCTGTTGCGTACTCAGGGCTACGACTTTGAAACTCTGGGTTCTGTTTAGTTTACAGCTAAATGGATTCCTTCTGGAATAAACTTGTAGTCTTATTAAGGTTTGTGTGTGTACATATGTTGGTCACAGCAAGCAGATCAGATGCCCGCATCGTTTCACAAGCTATTCTGTCTGAATAAGAGGATGAAGGTTTTTTTTTCCTCCGATGCCTCCTGCAGATGTCAACATAAATGAGTTCAGAGTACCCATTAGTGCATTTTGATGAGTGCGTAAACACGAGTTTGTTTGGAGCCAAGTGTTCTAAGAAGGAAAAAAAAAAAGGCAAGCTTCTCCAATTGCACAAATTGCACTATTTGTGTTTCCAACAGTAATAGGCAGAAACAGTAACACTTACACAAAATGTGCAGCAGAGGGTTTTTGACTGAAAGGACCTGAATTCTACTGGGCATGTCCTTTAGTTCTCTTTTGTTGCAGATAGTTAACCCGTCTTTTTTTTTTTTTTCTTTGCTTTTTTTTTTTTTCAGTCCTCAATTCTCCAAGTCTACGTTTATAAATTAACAGTGTGACTCCTGTTGTGAAACTGGGGAAAGAACGTCCACCTCAATTTAAACTGGAAACCAAAGGATGCTTTCACATCAAAGAAATGATCAGAAGGGCTGTGTCACATTCCAAAGCCAAAAAAAAAATTAACAAGAATGCAAACACGATGGATAATGTACCACTGCCAAGACTGTCTGCCCACAGTGCAGATTTCAGCGACGTTGTCCAGTGAAACGGCCTTCCATTTGCCCGGTTCCTCGTCCAGAGCCAAGTTTCTGTGCCATGCCACCTCTCGGAGGGGGTCCTCTTCCGTCACGGTCTCGCATCATGCCACCACCCACTATTCCACGGGGACCCCCAGGGCCTCTATCATTGCGACGAATATCCCTACGATCATCGCCTCCACCTCGGGTCTCTCTTTCACGAGCGGCTCTTGTTTTTTTCTCTTCTACGTTCAAGCGCACCTCACCCCGGAACATAATAGGCTTATAGGGAAAAGTTTTCAAGGCAAACGTTAGTCACCATTTCACAAAGTCCATTTATACAAGGCATATGAAAACACTGCATTCGCTGCACGCCTCGGCCTACCTTCACTTACATGTGAAAGACAAAAATTAACTGTTAACGGTTCCCTGCAGCACATAATCTTAGCCCTAGAGGTCTACGGTAAACAGAACAACATTTTTAAATTTGTTTGGCATGCAAGGAATTAAAATGTCTTTCTCAAGTAAGGGCAGGGTTCTCTTTAGCCTCTTCACTGCTGGTTTTAGCCTCTTCCCTTCAGGGCTAGTGTTCCTGAAGAACTGCTCTACCAGGTCTCACTCCCACATACTAGAAATGAAAACTGCTGCTTTCTCCTCTCAAATTCTTTAAGTCCCAACAGCAAATAACCTTGCTCCTTTTCCTCAGCCCTAGGATGCAGAATTCAGAGATCCATGCGAAGCCCTTCAAAAGGTTACGTACTCTACTTTCAGCTTAAAAGGATCTCGAAAAAGAAGCGCTAAGCTCCATGTGGTGTCTATGCGCAGAGGTAAAAAACCTGAATTTGGTGTGACGCGGTTTGAGGAATGCTGGCACAGCTTTCATAAGCCACAGAACATGCCTGACAGAACAAGTGTGCCAAAAGCATGTTTTTCTTACTACTGTTGTTTAAGAACGAATGCTACAAACAACAGCAACGCAAACTAGGAAGGCCCACGCTACTTGGGGTTTAAGGCATCCAATCCATCCTTTGAAGGCTATTCAATACCGATACTTACTTTTGCAACTAAAATTCGCTGGACCGGCTCAGAATCGTCAAATACCACAAAACCAAAATTAGGCAGTTTTCCTCCCACTCCTTTAGTATTTATGCGAAGTTCTACCACGTTTCCAAAGCCTGGGAAAACAGAAGGGAAAAGCCACGTTATCAAAAGCCACCGTGCCGGCTCTACCACCCCTCCGCTTGTTCCAGACCACGTCGTGTAAAGTTGCCCTGCGTGGCCCTAAGTGAACGTTATGTGACTTTTCAACAGAGTTTTTCTTCTTAGTCTCCACAGCTGAAATTGCTACTTACTCATGAAGAACTCTTTCAGTTCACTCTCATCGATATCATGCGGCAAGTTCCCAACAAAGAGCTGGTGGCTGTCTGGATAGCGAATTATTCGACGATTATCCGACTCATTCTGTTCCATGTCCCCTCGCCCTACCGTCAACAGAAAGAGGAAGGCAGAGCCACTGAGGTTACAAGATGTGTGTAGATTTGGATGAACACATCTATGAACAGCACCAAGCACGTTCGCTCAAACAATTCTGTCCCTTCAGCTCTTGAGCGGGTGACGCAGTGGGGAGGATACTATCTCCCTCTTTACATAGTTCTGACAATTTTGTGATAATACCACAAAGTATTTGTTTTCTTTTTGTCTGGTTTCCCTGGTTAGTTTAAATAAATCCGTGTCAACTAAAACATCTGGCATACTGAGCAAGTTTGTTTAAGAGGTGGTTGTTTTATCTTAAACCATTATACTGCGGAGGAGTTCACTACCTATTAAAACATGCTTTATAAAAGATTTGGATTTAAGTCACCTCTTCATCAATTCCTTAGCACAACAACAGTATACTTACTTTGGCATTCATATTAAAAAGATTGTTTGCCAGTCACCTCTTTCAGCTTTCATCTTCCACCATTTTGTCCCAAATACAAGTGGGAGTTCCTCACGTTCTCTCCAGCTCAGCCGAAGTAGTAGCATGAAGTAGTAGCACGTCAGATAAAATCTTTCCCGGTATCTCCCTACTAAATCATTACCTGCCTTGCAGTGTGACAGCAGCATGCTCTTACCCCTTTTGTACCTGAAGTATTACCGCATAGCTGTGTACCCCTTTCTCTCCTCAGCTTCCCCTAAAAGCCCATTTACAGCAGGCTTGCTAGCTCGTTTGAAAGGTTTCGTTAAGCAGATAAAAGCTCGCTGACTTCTTTTGAAAACGACACCGTAGGGCTGAAGCTCTACCATTTGGTCAACTGAGATTTTAGCTTTTTCTCCCCTGCCTCTGCTTCCCCCAATGTAAGATCAGCTCTGTTACGTGTTTTCCATAGGACTTGTATTACATTCAAGAGTAACAGAAATGCAGATTTGCAACTTGATTTAGCCACAAGTTGCAGCTTTCGCTTCCTGCTGCAGATGACATGTTAAAATCCACAAGAAATGTTAACCGGTAACAGATGTCATGGCTCTTTCTCGGTGCCTGAAATCCTTTCAATTTCAGTGCCACCCCAGAGTGAAGATATACTTGCACTGATCAAAGCCAAAAGCCCTTTTAAGCGCAATCCGTACCACAGTTTGGTATGCGCTTACTGGAAACCTTCCTTAGAACCAATTCTATCTAGAGTTGGTGGAGACGCTTACGTTCTCTAAGACTTAACCACTTCTGCAGGCAGCACTCTGCCAACTCTACACTACCACTTCAGGATAATCGCAAACGCCACCCCTCCCCTTAGAACTCCTGAAAACGATCAACATCCTGTAACTCCGGGCCTTTGACTAGATAGCTTTTGCCCAGCGCTGCGCAGAGGTTTGCCAAGTGACCAGGCTGGCCTGATGAATGCAACTCAGAAGGCTTTCACCTCTCAGCGCCACTCCTGACAACTGCCAAGTAACACGCGTGTTTTCTAGCCAGACCATCCTACAGATTTGTATACTCTGTATGAGTAAGAAAATGCAGAGAGCCGGCTGCTTGTAAACTAAGACAAGCATGAGGCAGCCAAACTGAGAATGGTTATTTTAGACAATTACACAAGATCAAAAAATATGTATAAAATTATTAACTGTCTGAGGCTGACACGGTGGGAAGGTTTTCTTCCAAAACAAACAGCAACAACAGGTACTTATGAGCTTTCACTTCTATGGTACAGCAAAATTAGAGAACACGGAAAAAACCACTCAGATTTCCATACCAGCTTTTCAGAACTGCATCAAGCCACATGAAAAGTACTCAAGCATATAAGCGAGTGGCCTGACTACTAACAAACATTTCAGCGAAACAGAAACTTGTAAATAACCCCTGATCTTTGCAACAGCTCATCACCAGCTTGGACTCTAAATCATATTCCCCCATTTCTAGTTGAAGGCAGTAGGAACAGACAGTTCATCATCAGCCAAAGACAATACAGGTACAGACAAGACCCGTCAAGGAGACACCTCTCATTAACTAGTCCCAAACAGACACACAAGCTGATCCACATTACCTGGTCGAGGTCCTCGGGGTGGAAAACCCGGTCTTTCCCTGGGACGCTGTTCACGTACACGAGGAGGTTGAGACTGAGCTTCGGGTTTAGTTTCAACTCTTGGCTAAAACAGGAGGAGAATGTGCATTATTGAACACCGACCCAGTAAAAAACCCCCAAAACTCACCAAAACAAAAAACCCCCACAACACAAGACATAGGCAAGTGGCATGCACAAAATGAACTCCAGAAGATATATGTCCATGTCAATGTGTTTGGGAATACATTTTTTTCACCTCTACAAATTCCTCTGTACCAATCCAGGACTGCAGTGTTCGGTTACCTCTGCTAAAAGGTGCAAAGCAAACATCTCTCAATCAGAGCATCTCCCCAAAACATGGTTAAGGTGAATTTTCTATGTTTGAGCAGGCATTGAGACCCCAATGGTCTGCTACTGAAGAATCCCTCAACCTGACTAAAAACCCCACATAGATCAAATAAAGCTTTCTCATGCCAAGCTTAAACTTCACGGATTAGGAGGCACTCCGCGATGAACACGAGGAGATGGGCAAATCACATTTTCTGTCCGAGTTCCTGAGGGATTCTTTTCCTCGTGCGCAGAACAACTATAATCATAGAATCATAGAATCGTTTAGGTTGGAAAAGACCTTTAAGATCATCCAGTCCAACCACTGACCCTACTCTACCAGGTCTGCCACTAAACCATGTCTCTAAGCACCACATCTACATGACTTTTAAAAGGAAACTATCTTAGCACAAACAGAGAGAACAAAACAAAAGCCCTCAGAAGTGTAATAATTATTTCTGATACAATAAAGCCACCTGAAATGACCATTTCTACAGACTACCCACTGAGGATATTCTTCAGCTTTCCTGATGTCAGGACCACAATGCTCGAAGTACACCCTTCACATTCTCAGGAACTAGAACGCCTATTCCATTTTTTGCAAGCAAAAAATGCCTTTAAAGGTAATTTGAGAAAAAGAGACAGAACAAGAAAAAATACTTCTATGCAGCTTGTTGGTTACTGAAGCAATTTCCAACATTTTTTAAATTCCATTTTCTGTACAACAGTCCAGCAGCTGCCGCTCTGCTGGGTTCTTATCTTAGACAAACAAAATTATCCTTAGGAGCATAAAGAACACCACTAGCTTTTGAGGAAGATTAAACTCAAGGACAATGGCTATAGGCCCAGATTGCTGTGGAGAAGTAGTTTATGTTAAACGTCTCCCTTATTTTCCTTTGAGGAGTCAAGACGACTGACGGTTCCAGCCAGAGAGTACCTCACAGGGGTATAAGGACAGCATTTTACATGAAACATGTAGGTGTTATGCACCAAACAAATGTTTCAGCCCTCCTATCACTCATACTCTACCCAGCTAGGCATTGGCTTGTCCTTCCAACATTTCTATGACCATTTTTTCCATTCCAAGAATAAGCTAGAAAAATCAGCCTTCCTGGTAAATCTCTTTTCATTATACCTCCTCATGGGTCACTGGAGCTCCCTGGCCATCTTTTACTCACACATCTCTACTGCATTATAAATTATACCTCGAAACTAAACTCAATATATTCAGACCCCCATTTCTTAGATACTTACAGGCTTAAACAGTCAGTCCTTCCCTCAACCACAGCAGACTTGCTAAGTCATTGATGTCCTCCTATTAAATACTGAATAACAGTTAACTTTTACCCGCTTGCTTTGCATTTCACTGAACTTCTCATCTATCACACAAATTCTGTCTACCCAAGCAACAAACAGCTAATCTCATTAGTTGCCTTCTAATCACTACCATCCCTTTTTACAGAGAAGGCTGCCTCAGTGCTTTCTGGCGCTGCCTGAAGAGGAAAGCACTTGCGCAAACTGTGCCCCCCCCCAACCCCCATCGCAATTATCAGCAGCATCACAAGATGTCTATTAAGAGCTGCCATTTACAGCCCAAGCAGCAGCTAATTGCAACTCTCATTTCACAGAGAGCACACAAAGTGGACTGAAAGGCACAGAATAAGGATTTCAACAGACGATGACCAAAGGAGCGCTCAGCCAAGAGCCAAGTATGCCACAAACCTCAGCCTAAGGGAGCTTTGAGAACAATTAAGGAAAAGGTGTCCCTGTCTCTTCTCTTCAGGAGCTGACATGGGGAGGGAAAGGGACCTCTTTCTGGCAGTGACAGCAAAACCAGCTGCAAGGCAGCCTTTACTCACCGACTTTGGAACTGAATAGCCCCCTGAAACAGAGGAGGATGGGACAGAAAGAGCAAGAGAAAAGGTGTCTCCAAAGGCTGGTACAATTCTGTTTTTGAAATCTTACGAGGCTTAGAAGTTTCTCTAGAGCAAGATGCCTGCCACAATCAAAACGCATACATGCAAAGAACCAACTAGCCAAGCAAACAAACAAGAAACCACAGTTCATGTGAAACAAAAGAAAAAAACCCTCGTCATCTCACCAGAACTCCAGTAGCTGGGTTGGATGCGTACCTCAGATAGCTACCACACTGTCTCTGAGGTCAATGTGGACCACACAACTTACCAAAGGCACTCATCAGTCATTTCCACAAAGACGCCATAGAAGAGTCTATCGAGAGTCTGAACAGATTTAAGGTGGGGAGAGAATGCAGCATCTATAAACAGATGTCTCTCTCCCTGAACTCACCACTTCCAAGCCAGAAGAGTCAGGGCGCACCCTGCCTGCCTCTACCACACCCGCACCCCTGCGACAGCTGATGTGATAAGGCACATGGGAGGTCAGAATGCCTGAAAATCCTACAAAGACAAGTCCCGATTTATCAGTGTTGGCAGGCTGATTTCTCATCGCCCACAAGAAGAAAAAGAGCAAGAAACGCTGACCTGTTTAAATCTATAGCTGTAAAGAAACAGGAACCGAACTGGTTTATATCCAAAACAGTACCTGTGCAGCCCTTTGAGGGCTTCTGAGATAATACTAAAGAGGCTGTATTTTTAACTTGAGAAAAGATGGGGAAAAAACTGGAGCAATGCAGAGAAAGGAATGAGAAGGACAGTTAACAGCTGCTTTGTAACACCACTGATGCTGGCTAGACCAGCATCCCAAAGGAGCCGCCCACTCACTAGTGCTATCTACTGCCCTCACTTACATGCACGGTATCTGGCATTAACGGATCCCAGAGAACAGAAAAAAGGTGCTACTGAGCTGCAACCCTTGTAGAAATCGTTCAGGTGCCTTTTCTACTGGCTTTCTGTATACCGTGTCTGAAAAGCGTGCAAGAAAAGGAGCTAAGAACTGACTAATTCTGTCTCCAGAAGAGCTGGGAGTTGAAATTCTTGCCACTCCAGTATTATTGAGAAACTTCTACACAGAATTAATTAAACACGAAGTCCCAGCAGAAGTAATCTAAAATGCAGAAAGCCTGACAAGCTGCAGAGGCAACACAGAAGAGTTTAAGGGCACATCTATAAGCTATATTCTGCTCTCTTGCACAGATAATTTAAAATGATTTTTGCAGTCATATTACAAAAATCCACCCGCTCTACTGCAAATAAATCAAAACCAATGTTGGTTTTGCATAAGGAAAATCTATTCTGTACTAGAAAAAACACAGTTTTTACTGCTCAAATACCACCCAAATGCTCAAAGCCCTGTTGAAGCTGATCAAGACAGACAGGCTTCCCGACTCATTCCATAGCCATTATCTGATTTCCACGACAGCCCTGTCAGACCAGAAGCAGCACCATACAAGGCGTTGGCTTTTTGTTGTTTTTTTTTTTTTTTTTTTTTTTTTTTTCCCTGTTTTCTTTTTTAACGTGCATTTGGCTGAAGGGCAATCCTAGACGGGTTCCTCTCTGCCAGTAAAACACGGAGAAGAAACCAGTGCAAAAACAACACCTGCAATAACCCAGCTGCTCTACTGAAAATTGCAGTCTTTTAGGAGCTACCACAATATACAGTGCTTTGGTACACATTGTCAGTAGCAGAGGTTAAAGCACACATTTTCTCTGTTGAGGGTTTTTATACAGATGGAGGCAGGTGAATTGAGTCTCAGACTGTCTCACACCAGCTTGGCACGTGCAGGACGTGAGCTATCACCCGGTCAAACTCTCCTCTTTCCCCTCCTTACCCAGTCAACCTAGGAATGGGAAGATGGCATTGTCCTGGCAGGGAAATGTGAATCCTTCCATTCCTCACACAGTCATAAGTTGGTACAGGGTTCTGTGACAAGTTAATTATAAATGGATAATGAAATCCAGCATACTTCTGTAGATATTAGCCTTACAAGGCAATCTTGCACCTTCTCAGAAACGGTGCTATCGCTTTTTACTGCTGAGGCACTTGTGCCAATGCAATACCCCTTTCAAACACACTTTAGAGAACTACCATTTTGTGGGGAGTTGATTTTTTGTTTTGTTTGTTTGTTTTCCCCTTGTAAACCAAACCATATCCCATTAAGATAGGTTAAAAAAATTTCAGTAGTGATTTCCTGAACAGATTTTAACGTCACCATCACCCAAAGTTACACCTGTTACATGTACGTGCCTTCGCTTGCGACAAGAAGGTGAGTGCATTAACATTTAAGACACAATTAATTTGTGCAATTTAAGTCAAACAAATCGATCTGTTAATTTAAAAAACTGAAGCAGTTTGCAGAAGTAATGAGACAATCCAAGGTGTTCACAGATGGGTTACCTGTGAGACTGGTGCTTTAACATGGGGTGGAATTCCAGAGGAAGAAACAGTACCACTAGGAGGCAGGTTTTTACTGGTCACTGAAGCCCAAGAGAAAGCCTGCAGGAAATGCAACAAACCTAGGCTACTAATCATGGCAAACCACTGACATTCCTACAGGGAAACTCGTCTGCTGAAAATACACTTTCGGTTCATATCTGGCTATTAAATAATTGTTGTGCAAGCATTACAACAAAGGTACAGAAGGATTTGCAGTTCTAGCCGTCTGTGGACTCCAACGGCGTGGAGTGAGTGCGTACCGTGCCCACTATCGCTACTTGAGTGAGCCCAGCTCCCTCAGCATCCCCAGATCACTGCTTTCCATGATGTAACCAAACCTAGAACTGAAAACCCTGTAGCGCTGAGTGTCTTCTGCACAAAGAAAGAAAGTGGATGCCAGAAGTTAGAAGTAAAAACGGAAAAGAGAAAAAGGATTGAAAAAAAAAATATACGGGAGACATGCTGGAGCTAGAAAGTGACCTCTCTCCAGCTTTCACCGGTTCCTCCCATCTCTTTGAAACTGCCTAAGTGTAACCATACCAGATGACGCACGGTGTGCACGGTAGTTTTTGATTAGGCATCCTGCTTCTAAGGGAGACAGTCAATGCCCCCATATCGATTTTGAACCTATACTGCCAGCAATTTTGCAAGTGTCAATGCATTATGGTTTTTTTCAAGGAAGAGCAGCGGTTCCCATTGTATGAGATTTTTGTTGGTAGCAGTTTGAGGTGTTTTCTTAACATATGTTAACTCCACATTTAAAAGGTTTACACACGCACAAAACCACACACACACACACACACACTTTACGAGCAGAGCACTAAATTTATGATAGGTCACTTGAGCAGCACTTAAAAATAACATTCTTTCCTTTTTTAGTGAAACTTTGCATTTTTCAAAGTTCAAGGTTCAAGTCTAGCTGTTCATACAGCATGACACTGAAACGAGGTACCAGTTTGGCCACTCGAAAAGGCTAAGGTCAAAACCGAATCTTCTGGTGTACCATCTGCACCTAGAAGCACAGAAATCGTCTTTTAACTAACCTTTGGTGGTTCTTGCGGTAGCGAAACAGGTTCTACAGGAGGTGGAGATGGAGACTTCTCTTCTAGCTCCTCAAGGGTCTTTTCTTCTACTTCAGCTTTCAGCTCCTCGGTTTTCGTTTCAGATTCCAATTCTGGCTCAGGTTCGTGAGATGATTCTTCGAGCGCCTCCTCTATCCCATTGCTAGAAAAATCAAATGCATTTTATGCACCTTATCAATTGATTTGTATTTTATGACTTTTTATAAGCTCTGCTATGGTAACGGCTGGTATTGAAAAAAATCATTCTGTTCCCAGTTGCTACCATATGGTACCCACATATAAAATACAGTGAGAAGTTAAACTGCACCCCTACGTTGCATACAAAGCCAAATAGATTTTACTCTGGCTGAAGCAAAGACACATTTTACAATTCTCTGCAGAGAATCTGAAAATCACACAGACATATAAACCCTTTAAGAAATAGGTGTTAACTCTAGAACTGCTGCACCTAAAAGAATAGAAGCACAGCGAGAGACCAACGGAAGATTAAGCTGTACGTATAAATTAAGCCAATTTTGGAATGAAACCCACAGCTGATTTGCAAAAACGCCAAACAAGTTCCTTAGCAAAGGACTCGTGAGTCTCGTTTACTGAAAATCACGTGCAACTTCTCCTCTACTCTGTGTTCAGAATGCAAGGGATCTGCGGTTCCTCACTCCATTAAGTGTGCACATAAACACGGTTGCTACCTTTTCACCTCACATTTGAAAACAGAACTGAAAATAACAAACATAGGAGCATCCCCCACTTCCTCTGTCCCTTCAAGAAGCAAAGTTTCAAAATAATATAGTGTTAACGTAACACAGATCCACATTAAGTTAAGTGTAGTTTCCTAAACTACCTGTTAAATCACATCCAGAATCCAAAGCCAAAGGAATTTTGCCATTTTTATTAAAAAAGCAACTTCACATAATAAAAGAGACTTCTTACGTTACAGGATGGTTTTCATAGTAAGTACTGCTTGCATTCTCTTGCACAGGTTCAGGCGATGGTTGTCTTTCCTCCTGCTCCTCTTCTACCTCTTCCTCAGACTCTGACACAAAAAGGAAAACTTCCTTAAACATCTCTGCAAGCGTACACAAGCTGCACTTAAAATAAAAGCATATTAAACTAGAAGTAATAAAAATAAAGCTTCACCAACACAATAAGGTAAAACTAGCTGCAAGAAAACATAGAAGACGCTTCCATTCATTCAAGAGGCTTTGTTTCTCACTGTTTTCACAAAAGGGAGAAACTAGAGACATATTGCTGCTAGGAAGTTCTGGGAGGAGGGTTTGAGGGACTTCTAAAGCAGCAGATGCTTTTCATATGGTGGCAGTAAAAGAGAAAGATTGCATTATTAGCTCATAAATCTCAGCACCTAAACCTAAGAAGATTAACCTCAAATACAAGGATGACTGCCTAAGATGCTTTGTTCCGCAGGACCGAGATGAAAAAATTCCACACATTATCCAGTGAACACATGTACATACATGCTGGCTGTATTCTGATCTGCTTTGCCTTAGTGAACAGAGGGGAAAAAAACCACCCAGGTCAAGTTCAGCCCCTGAACAGAAATGAATTACTGCATGCGATGATGACATCAAAGTGAACTACATGCCATATTTGAAAAGCCAATTAGATTTTTTTCTTCAAATCACTTTACCTAAAAATTTGACTGATCAGAGAAATCAAGTCTACCTGATGAACCTAGCAGCAGCGAAAGTACTACTGCACATTATTTCCGTTCTCTGCAAAGCCTCACCCAACCTGAGCCAGCTCAGCCCTTCAAGGAATAAAGTACCACTAACTTAATTTTACATAACGTTTTGGAGCAGCACATAGTTCCAGCAACATAACCTACACTCGCTGCCTCAGCCCCCTCCCAAATTACTATGCTCCATGAGAAAGCAGTACCGTTTGTGCCTTTCCACCTCCTCTAGACACTTCTGAAAGCTCTGCATCCATGCTAGAGGAACAAGAACAAGACAAACTCGACATGTACAGTTGTTCTCACCTTCATCAAGTTCTCCTTCTGAATCCCCAAATACTTCGTCTTCGTATCTGAAGATATCGTTATGGACATAGAACTTGTTTGGAACAGAACCCTGTAAAAGAGCAAGATGCATTTTTTTGCATATACGATATATTAGCAGTCAACAACAAGGACGGATTAGAGATACGAGCTTTGGGGTACACACCAACATTTTGGAAGAGGACTATTTGATTAAAGCCATTTTCGAAGCGGTACCTCTTCTCTAAGCAAACAATTAAAGGTAACTTCTGCCTAACTGAAAAAGGAGGTTTCAAGCAGGAAAAAAAAAAAAAATTTGCCAAGTCATGGCAATCATAGGTTCTAACTAAACATAAAGTCCCTCAGTTTCATCAAGGAATTTGTATTTTCCCTATTATGAAAACTTCACAACAAAAAAACAGAATGAAATTTCACAGGGTGACTGTATGCTTACAGCATCGCACAGGGAAACAACAAAGAAATTCAAAAGGCTCTAAAACATTAATCATCGACCACACAATACTTTGTGATGAAGTGGGGGGAAAAAATTAGGAAGAACACAAGACACCTTTTACCCTTACACAGCTCTGCTCTCGCTGAGAGCGAAATTTGAGCAGTAACTTGTGCAGCATCAAACCGTACTCGCTTTTGCCAGCAGACTTGAAGAAAGTACAGAACTACACTAGAGACTTGATCTGCAGAGCTCAGCGTTACTTTTTTTTAATTTATTTGTGCCAATGGCAGCTCCCAAACGCAAGCTCCAATTTGCTTTGGATTACCGCTCCAATACTTCAAGTCTAAGAACATAAAACAGCTCAGGATGGGCCCAATACACTCATTTCTCAGCACTCCCACACGGTGACACATTTAATGATAGCCTCCGGGCCAAACTCTAAAAGCCAGATCATTATCTTTTGCCCCAGTATGACAAATTGTAGCTACAGGTCAGGTTTCCATCATCATTATTTGAAGCTAAACACACTCTTACATATACTTACTTCTGGAGCAAGCACAAAAGTCTGCATGAACTTCCTCATCGGCTGCCCGTTGTTTGACAGCTCTCCCATTACTTGCACAACCACCCCATCGCTCAGAGTAGCATGGGCATCCACGTGACGGATCTTGGTGTGGCATTCGCTGAACTGTAATGACATCACTTTCTTGTGTATCTCCTAGAAATAAAGAGCTACGTTTTAGCTACGCTGAGTTTTGTACAGAGCTTTACACCTTTTAAATACCCCAGTCTGAACTCACACAAAAAAGCACACCACTGAAGCTCCACAGGTAAATACCGGAACCAAGAAGTGTCCTTCACTGAGAACAGTCTACCTGACCTCATCTAACTTTTATTCTTAAGTTTTCCACCAGGATTCATGTACTTTGCAGAGTAGTCAAATAGCATACAACTTGCTATCCAATTTTTCCAGCTGTATTACAACATATGACCTATTTTAAGGCTTTCTTTTTTAAAGGGCCTGTGAAGAGGGACACGATTTACTTTGTGTTTAAAAAAACCAAAACCACCACCCCCCAAGCAAAAAACCCTAACCCTCTACGCATCCACAAGTACCCAGACGTCACAGGAGTGGGTAACATCCGCACTGCCACAATTTTTGTGCTGCCAAATCAAGTTCTGCTGGTGAAAGGAGAAGAAAACAAATCTGCCCTGGCCTAAAAGCCACACTCGTCAAAGATGCGGCAACCACATGAACCGATGCCCCGAGGTGACGACATTATTCTGATAAAGAGCTACAATCAAAGTGAACACTTGTGTTTCCTGGACTTACTTCACTTCTTCAAAAGTTATCTTGCACTTTAAGAAAACTCCACTCACAGAAGAATTTGGTAACATAAAGAATTCCGCGTAACTCGGAAAGATCAAAGTCCCCTTCCCAAGGAACCACTTCTAACTGAAATAAGACACATCAATAGGGCAAGCCTAACAGGTCCTCTTGATTTTGTTTCCCATCCTAAATATATTTTCTGCAGTCCAGATGCAAAGCTGATGTAACAAACACAACTCACAGTAAAAGCAGGAACAATCAAATAAAAAAATTCAAGCCAACAAATTCCTATCTGCCTCTGAAGAGGAGGCAGTACCACAATACGTTATTCACCAGATAAGAAAGTCGAAGTAATTGGCAAAGAAAAAGACCGATTTATACAGTAAGTTCTGAACATTAATGAGGACTACAGGACCGATTTTGATACGCACAGCTTGACCGTACACTGCTTCTTGTGGTTTCCCACTGGCATCCAGTCCTCCATGGACATAAGAAGAATTCCTTCCGTAAAACCTGCAAGTGAAGAGATGTCAAGGTCATAGCTGTGAAAAAACAGAACCAAATCCAAGAAGTATTTCAGGCAAAAGTTGTAGAGCTCAATGGATCAGGAATTTCAGCACAAACAGAAATTCAAGATACGTTTTCCACTTCCGAGGTTGCAAGAACACAGGAACAAACAAAGCTTATTATTCATCATTCCAGTTTGCCCAAATCAACCTCAACCTTTCACCCGCTTCCTTTAAGCGAGGTGGTGATTTTGTCTTGAAGGTTCCCCAACGTCAAAATCACCTGCCTGTTAAAGCCATGCTACCCAGCCGAGTCGTTAGCCTAGGGAGGGACAACTCGCTTGCCTCTCCTCTGAACCCCGGTTCTCTTCACAGCTTCCGGCAGCAGTGAGGGGTTCTGCCTTGGATTCAGACTGTACAGACAACTTGTCTGACCAGCCAACCCACCTCCCCATCCATCCTGTCCTTCTGCTATATGCGGCTGTTTTTTCACACTTCAGCTTTCTCAGAAGCAACGGTCAAAGAGCTCATTAAAAACCTCCAAATTATTAGAAAAGACCAGATTCCTCTTAGGCACTGCAGCTGAACACAAACCCTCCAGAAGAAATGCTGTCTGAAATCAAGTGTAAAAAACTAGCAAACGGAAGAAGACCAAACAAAATTGCATCTTACCGCTGCCACACCAAGGCATAAATTCAATACTAGATGTAGCCCAAAAGCAGCATTCTCTCTATGCTTTTTACAGTTAGGCGGTGAACAGTAATTCGTTTGCATTGATTGCATCATTAGGTACAATAACTGAATCACCACTTATAGCAGCCTCTACTGTATAACTTTTGACACAAAACTAGTATTCCATATTTATGCTACCCAACAAGTAGCAGTTGTGGTTTTGGTCCTGTAAATAGCACCAACCTCTCGATCACTCCAAAAAAAATCAAACCCTAAAACCCTTTCTTGACCCAGCTGCTGGATTGGATTTCAAAAGCTCTTATTTTTCATACGTAATATACATATACTTGCTTCCAATATTCTTCTTACATTTCAGAGATCTTTTTGCATCTTCATTCCACTTCCAAATTTTGAGCCTAGAACAGTCCAAGCTTTGTTTTGGAATTTTACTGCCAGCTTATAAAGCACGTGACTAATGTTTAATCTTTTCTGTACATTTAAATTAATAGATCAGACAAAAACATCACATCGCACCTTTTTTTATTTAGAAGCATGCTTTGCCTTGGGAGTGACTGCCATGAGGTCTGAATGCTAACACTTCCCCTTATTCTACAAGATACCATTATTACTCACCCCTGTACCGTATATATGAAATAAAATTTTCATCGACTACATCTATAAACTGTCACACAGATTAGCAAGGATACAGAACACTTCTCCGTAAACAAGTCAATGCAGAGGGTCAGTGTTAAGATACAGAATTAAATACTAGAACGTCCAAATTTGTCATTTCTCGGTCTATCCTACTGGACCGATAAAGTCTTTCCAGTTCTACTTTCCTGAAAAAACCAACCCAAGATTTTAACTCCCGTGACTATATCCAGAAAAAAGTCCAGGAATTATTAGATTGTTTTCTTTGGTACCAACTGGATTACCATACTTTTGAGCATGGTCCAGCACTTCCTAACAGCAAGGAAAAACAGAAGTTCAGCTGAAGCGGTGCACAAGCAGAAAGAAAACATCTCTTCACGCTCTGAATTCCGAAGTAAGCCCTCTGACAGTCAGCACATCTTAATAAGTGCTTTCACAGGGGATCCAAGATTTTTAACTCACTTTTAAGGAACTGTTCAAACTCTTTGGTGGGCAGAAAACCTAACAAGTGGGAACTGCAGATCAGGAAAGGACTAAACATTAAGTTCCTAGTTATATGGAATTACAGATTTTCAACTAAGGGGCTAGTAAAGCCATATAAATTTACCTAAAGTGCAACAGACACGCTAACTACACTGAGTAACACCCATTTAGAGGGCAAATTGATCTCTGCTTACCCGTGACCCCCAGATAAGCTTTGGATAATGACTAGATACTTGGTGCTCTTCCCTAGCTTTTAGTAGGATAAATCACTAAGTTTAACACTTGTTGTCCAAACTCCCTTACCGCTGCAAGGAGCAGCAGCACATCAAGCACCAGGAAGCCACGAAAAACAAAACCTTTCTGTGGCACTGAGCAAGCTGTTGTTCAGACTAACAGTAAGAGGGAAGGTAAGATGTCCTCTCAGAACATCACTCACAAACAAGGTGAGGCCAAAGAGCAGAAAGGCAGATGTCCTCCATATCTGAGCCTGACTAGAAAAAAGTAGCCACCTCTGCAGCCCCAAAAGAGACAGCGACGGCAGAGATTAAAACTGGGTAGAAGACATTTCACACAAGCAGCTCAAGAATCAGCTATGATTCAACCAAACTAGATCAAAACCTCTAGGATGCTTCTGTGCAAAAGTATTTAAGAGAAATTTCACAGATGCTATTGTTAGTGACACCTGTGCCAACTTTAAAGCGAACAGAGAATATTCATGGGCACAGAGTATCCCGTGCACCAGGGGAGCTTGCCTTGTATCTATCTACCCAGCTCCCCTGAGCTCAGCAGGGCTGTTCCAGGAAACAGTTAACCGACCGGTCATCAACAGCTGGTCCACTTTAAAAAGGAAGAAAAATTCTGTAACATTTCTGGACTAGAGCCCTCGATGAAAACACCATTCCCTCAAGAAGGTATAGTCTATGGACAATTCCTCACTCAATGTACCAGGCATACAGCATAATTTGGAAAGCTGCATTTCAGAGTCATTCGAGTAAAGCTTGAGATTTGAAGGAGTGCAAGTAATATCTAGTACTTCCTCTAAAGCAGAAAAGTTGTCTTCAACAGGCCAAACGTCTCCGCAGACACCATTTTTCCTCACATGTACACCTACGCCAATTTCCTGTCACCCCTATCAGGAAACATCAGTCTACGTCCCAAACGTATCAAGAACACCAGCTCCGTAACGCTCCCATAGCATGTGTTACTACTGATCCAATGGAAGTAATATTGCCATACTACAGCAAAGCAGGAGGGAAGGCAAACCTGGAACAGCTGGCTGCTCTTCTTCGACTGAAGCGGTTACGAAGGAAAAACATACCAACGGTGTTTTGCTTCTTAAATCAAAACACACACCCCATCCAAATCCTGCCAAGGTTATAGTCGCTATAGCTACAGGTAAATGCTCTTAAGAGCAAAATCAAAGACTAATTTCAACATTAAGTTTAAGGCATGGGTGATTTACCCCAATATACAATTTAACTCCCATTCAAAATAAGTATTACAAAAGGAAAAGGCAATCTCACTGTAGAACCGATACAATCCTCCCCCTGCCTTTGGTATTAAGCTGCGAAGCACGGGCTAATCATCCCTTATAAACTCTTCTCTGTCTCTTTGTTTATGCAAACAATTTCTGGGTTTCAGAGAAAAATGACAGCACACTTCACAAGAAACTTGTCTTACTAACTCGGGCTTTTCTATCACTCAAAAATGACCCTGCTGTTCTGATACCAGGATTTCTACTGCATCATTTGTTCACAACGTAATTGTCGCTTTGAAAAACTGGTATAGTCACACCCTTTCTAAGTCTTAAAGCATTTCAACTGCCTGACCTTTACAGGCAATGGACAGTTAGTGATACCGACAAGATGCTAACTGCTGCCAGACATGCCTATGAGGTGCCTCCGAAGCTGATTCCAAGGCAAGAGGTCCTTTCCCAGGCCACCCGAGGAGAACATCCAGGCATGACATGTACCTAAGGAACACAGTTCTTGGGTCAGAGAGAGCTGTTAGTTTGTATATCAGGTATCGATGCATCACACAGACATACTTGTCCAGCTGTTGATCTGATCTGATGCATCTGTTGAAGTTTTGGGGGCGAGGAAAAAATCCACAGTTGCTAAAAATCCTGCTTTCAGCTTGTGTTAGATTACTAAACATAGATTAGGAAAGCCTGAAATACACTGCTCAGACACCTTAAAAATAGATTTAAACACAGAAAACAACATGGTTCCACAGCGGTGATTTAAGTAAAAATGATACCATTCATTTTCCCTGCCTCAAAGCTACAGATGAAAAGAGGCATTACTCAAAAGACTGAATTCTTAAATAAGCCGTCTGAGAGCTCTAACTTGTGCTCAAACAGTCCAATTCTTCACCATCAACCTTTTGTCAAGTTCTGAGACAAGACCAGCCCAAGCAGTGATTGCTTTTTTTTTATATACGCTGGCAAAGCTACTTTCACCTTTATTTATTACAAATCCATGCTCCTATAAGTCCAAAAGTGGAAATGTAAAATCTTAAGTGACAAGCTGTATGTAGTCAACCAAACCAGAAAAAAGAAAAAAATAGAAAAAAGAAAAAAAAAGAAGGAAGAAACATTCAGAGCACCACTTAAATACTGGGCACAGGTAAAAAAGAACCTACTGTATTTTCCACCTACCTTGTCCAGGCCGTAACATTTATACCTAAATCTCCAATCATAATCTGGATAAAAACTTCTCAGAAGCAACGTAAAATACGGTATCCTGAAATAATTGGTGTGCTTGGCTGAGGTACTAAATGCAAGTGCTTCCTCTGCCATTTTCTTTTCTGTCTTTTTAGAAAAGTGTTCCTGGAATACGACCACATTACTGTTTTATCAGCTGAGAAGCAGCTCACTTTTTCACAGAGGAAATACCTTGATAACATGCCATACATCCACATGATCAGACTCGGTTCTACAGCCTAAGGAGTTTTCGGTAAGATGAAATAGTTTTCCAAGAGACCGAAAGTTAGCCAGGTCCACTTCCTCCCATACTCAGAAATTAATGTTTGTCTGATTTATAATGTACAGTACAAACTTTTGTTCAAAAACAGTAGTCACTTTGTGCGCAAAAGTGTTACCTGTGCAAGAAGTCAGGAGCTTTGTTTAGCAGAGTGTAGTACTGTCGCACGAACTCCCGCCCTACGAGCAGGGGACTTGGCTTCTCCATCACCATTTCTTTGGTACACAGTGTCAGATGCTGTAATCAAAAATACTCATGTTAGTTTGAAGACAGCCCTATATATCACAACTTTCCCATAAATGGATGAGCATAATGATATTACAATTGAAACAATTATGTGAACAGGAACTTAATTCACACAGAACTACTCTACCGATTCAGGACACCCTCCCCCATCTTCTCTGAGTAAATAAAAAGATTTCAGTCAACTCCTGTTGCTTTGACAAAGACAGAACAGTGAAAACAAAGCCCTTTATACAACAGGTACTTTTAAAAAAAAAAAAACAAACAAAAAAACAAAAACAAAGAAAAAACCCCAAACAACCAAACAAAATCCACATTCAACAGCATTGCGAAACAAACAGGAATACGCTTTCTTAAGTCAGCCGGTACCATTCCTTTATCTCAAAGCACATCTGCTTCTAAAGGCTGCTGTCACATCTGTAACACTGAGATGGCAGCACCAACATTCTGAAGTAATTACGTGGGCTGGATTCACATTCCCTTAAGACTGGGAAGGGAAAACTTTATGCCTCAGAGATAAGCAAAGCCTTAGGTACTACTTGTCCAAGCTAACTGCATTTCACATTTGTCATACGATAATTTAGGTTGGAAAGGACTTTTGGGGGTCACTTGGTGCAACCCCGGGCGCAAAGCATGACCAGTTTTAACACGTTACTCTTTAAAACAAGTTCTGAATAACGTGATTTGCTAACATACGAACAGAACTTCCATTTGCAATTTGTGCCTGTCAGCTGTCATTTTACCATGGTGCAACTTGGATAAGTATGGATCCACACCCTCCTTCCAGGTAGCTGAAGGCGGAAGTAAGATATCATCCCCCCACTCCGGTCCTCTGTTCTTCAGGCTGAACAAGCCCAGCCCTCTCAAAGTCTCCTCTCTCCAGGTGCTCCAATCCTCTAACAGTCCCAGTGACCCTACACCAGACCCATTCCAGCATGTTGGTTTCTTTCCTGTACTGAGGAGTTAAAACTGGGGGCAATACTGTGGTTCCGGGTGTCACAAGAGTCCAAAGAGAAGGGAAGAATCACTTCTGCTCACTACGCTCCTGCTCACATAGCCCAGAACACAACTGCCCTTCATCACTGCGAAGGCACGCTGCTGACTCAAGTCCAACTGTTCTGCCAGACACCAAAGTCCGTTTGTGCAAAGCTGCTTCGTATCCAGTCGCTTCCCAACCTTTACTTTTGCATACAGTTTTTCCATGCATGTGCAGAACTTGGTAATTGGAACTTCGTGATGCTCCTGTCAGCCGTTTCTCCAGCCTATCCCTCCAGAAACTTGTTGCGGATCACTGCACATCATCCAGGTGACAAGAAAGGTGTTAAACGCCATTAAACCGCATTAAAGCCTCAGTATTGCCCCCAGAGAAACCTTGCAAGCAGCCAGCTACCAGTTGGACTTTGTGTTGCTCAGCAGAACCCTTTGATGCTGGCTGTCTCCAGACAGTTTCCACCCACCTCATAGGCTATCTGTCCAATTTGGCTCCAAGGACAGTACAGAAAACCAAGGCCTCACTGAAATCAAGGTAAACCACATCTACTGCACTTCCCTCACCCACGGAGCCATTTTGTCACCGCAGAAGGCAAGCTAGTAGATCAGTTATAACTTGCCCTTGGTAAATCCACACTGGTTGCTCCAGACACCTTCTTGACCTTCATGGATCTGAACACAATTCCCAGGAGGACTCGCTTTACAAGCCTTCCCAGGGATCAAGGAGAAGCTGGCCAACCTATATTTCCCCCCATTCCCCCTGCCTCAAACGGTTCTTAGTTTTAGTTGCTGCGCTCCTACCCATCCATATGGTCTCGCAGATCATCCATGTCATAAAATGATCTTCAGCACTCCGGAAGTCTTTTTGATGGTGTGCCAGCACCCGACATGTTGCTTTTTCCAGCTCATGTCAGGAAGGCTGAACTCATTTCATGACTTCCCAGCATCTGCAATCATGAGATTCCCTGCAGTTCTCTAAAGAAAGCTTAATCTACTTTGTCTCTCAAAAAAGAAATGTGTAGACAGGGCAGCAGGCAAAGCCCAAAATACAGGTTTTGAACTTGGAGATAAGAAATCAGAAAACTCATTTTAGGATTATCTGAAATTTTTATTATAACCTTCGAAGACTCTGAAACACAGTATCAGTTGCATCTCATAGGAAGCCCCAGGGGAAACCATTTTGATAATCGGACCCAACCCCAAATATCAAGAATATGTCAAGAATATCAAGGATGTCAAAGGCTTGAGCCCTGTGCATGCTGAAAGCAGGAACCTCCAAAGAAACAAAGTATGATCTGGGGATCTTCCTAACATGACTCATACTACAGCAATGGGACACACGTGAGAATTTTACTTAGAAACCAACCTCAAAAGAATAGTAGACCTCGTTTTCTACAGGGGAGAGTATTCTTTGTTTTGTTTCCCTGTCCTACAAGCAGATGATGAACACAAACTTGGTGATATGATCTCCACCACAAGCACTTGTGAGAATACACAAGGACAGAGCTCCACCACATTTACTTTTTTTAAGAACATATTAAAAAGCAGATCATAGCCAGCACACAGTCTTATGCATATAGCAATAAACAAAGTACATATGTTAACAAATTGCTGGCATACCACAGGGAACACTGAAAATGCCTCTGGGTATAAAACATAATAATCCGTGATAAGTCATAACACTACATCAGATCTGTATCACACTAAAAGTTTTCTTCATTGGAAGCTGTGCTATTTCAGGAAAGGCCAACGAAACCTTTCAGAAAAATCTGAGAAAGGCAAGTACGCAATGATCACACAAAGCCAATTCTTCCCTAACGACTTGAAACAGAAGTTGGTTTATATGCTCAAAGAGATGAGTATCGTCTGCCTCTGTCCACATTACAAGTGACAGCGCTATTGATTTACACCTGAGAATCACAGTATTTTACAGGATGTCTCAGTACAATTCTTCACCTCTCTCAGTATTATTTCCTTTCATTATCTCTTCAGAGATCTCAATAGGCATAGCAGAAGCTTAATGACCGGTTCAGGTCTCCAAGTCATTAAAAGGCAGTAAAATAAAAATGCAGGTACTCCTTGCTACCAAAATGGGTCCCATGAAACCAGGTTTTAAAAAGATTAAAATGTCCATGTGTCCCAATTAGTATAGCACCTCCTTAAAGTCAAGGACCTGAGTCTTAGCGGGCCTGAGGGGTTTGGACGTAGAGGCACCAGTGAAATATAAGCCAAAACCCAAGGCACTGGCATCAACAATTTAAATAGTCCAAACTTACAAAGAACGGCATCTCCGTGTTTTACCAGGCACTAATGGAAGCCTTACAGATACACACACTCTATAAAAGCTATTTTTCCAATTTTCATTGGTACATACTCAAGAGTCAAGGAATAACAGCTAAGAAAGAAGAATCTGAGCGTCTTCTCACTTGAATGAAATGAGCCTCATTCTTAGATCAGCCTGAGCAGTCATTGGGAAAGTGTCTTAATGAGAACTTATTGCTGGAGGCACTCGAGCACATACTACCCAGAAACAAAATAATGAAACTGAGATGGCAAATACCAAGAATCAAATAAATTTATCTGCTAGTTTCTTTACGGTGCAACCGTACTGTTAAAGAACCCCCCTCCAGCAAGCACACTGATAAAAGCTACACAGAGAGGGTAACAAGAGCACCCGTGCAACTGTTGTCCATCCACAGGTAATCCTGCCTACATCAAGCTGACATAACGACTAATTGTCAAGATGTAACTTCCATCCTGTTCAGCACCTCCAATTCCTGTGCTACCACGAAGGCACACTGGATTTGCAGTGCATTCTTAAGCCAAGCAGAACCGGCAGCCACGCGATATATTTCGTAATAGACTCGCAAGCTAGAGGACCAAACGAAACACGGAATCCCTTTCTTCCCCAGACAAGGCTCAGAGGTAAGGGACCCAGAGGCACCCACTGGTGGGACCAGACTCCAGAGCTGAAGGAACATGCACACGTACCAGTGCAATACTTCTTGCAACTTCCATTAGCATCATTCAAGTTCATAACAACTTAACAACAATTTAAGCCTACAGGAGGGACTGGGTAAGCTTGTCACCGTTACCTCAAACAATCAAGTTCTTATCTTGAGTTATTTCCACGTCCACTTCTTTAAAGAAAACAAAAACGATGGGAGAGTTAGCACAGAAAGGAATTATTTGTTATTTGCATGCAGAGATACGCAAATGAGCAAAAGCAGAAAGGTTATTTTCCTCCAAAGAGCAACCCCAAGCGCAACTGCAGGGTAATGCTGAAATAAACAGTAACATTGATTCACCTTTCCTAGCTACATTCTGCTAGATTCAGGTACAAGATTATTACACATTTTGCTCAGCTTTGCAAAAAAACATCTTTCGATGGCCCTGGATAACACATTCCAGCCATGACAAATAAAGGAAGAAGTTAGCCTTTGGAATGAGATGAAACTGTTAAGGGCTAAAAGGATGAGATATAGCTCACGTTAGGACAATTGTGCCGAAGTACTTGGGAACAACTGCTACAGTAATTTCTCAAGTCCACACCAAATTAATAGCGTGCAAATTCATTCAGCCTGTAATCATCTTCATACATAAAACTTTACTTATGAAACCGTGTCTGTCACTTCTTCAACTAAATGAAAAAAAACCAACAAAACCAAACACCAAACTGTCACCCATCAATTTGCACAGGAGGGCAGCAGGAAAGAAGTACTGAAAGCCACTATGCGTTGAGTAGTCAAAATGTTCACTGGCACGCATCCTGCTCGACAAGCAGCTCTCACGTAAGAGAAAATGTTTTTTCCTAAAACATATGTAAGCTTTCTCACTATTATTTCTCTTATCCAGCAGAAAAAAGAAGTGAGACTAGTCATCTGTGGCAAGGCATTAACTTACCTGAGGCAATGACTGAGCTACAGAACGGTGGCATACACGCTCAAACCTAGGTATCCAGAGAATAAACTTTGCCACAAAGTCTTTGGTTGTGCCCAAAGAGGCAGCTCAAAGCCACTTCCATCCTGTTTCAAGACAAACCAACAACAGTGACGCTGCCTGGATGCTTCACCCAAAAAACTTAAAAAAAAAAGAAAGCTGAAACGAGTTCTGAAGGGAGCTCAAGAAAATGTCATCTGAACTTGAAAGTAACCTCCACCAAGTCAAACTTTCAAGCTTTGGGAGGGAGACGCAGGCCTCACCATTTGTTTTACTAGAAAACTATAAGCAAGTAAAATATTTTATTTTATTGACAAGCAAATTTTCTGCTCTAAACAATTCATCCATGACTAAAGGCACACAGACATCGAGCTACAGTTTTACATAAATCTGAAACAGCTTGTTCTTAAATCCACAAGTCGGCAACTCGCTGATCAGATTTGAATATACCACTTACACGGAAAATAAAATTTGGCAAAATGCTCTTGCGAATCAGAAAGACGTTCCCCACACAGCAAGCACGCAAAGCAAAGCCACGAGGGACACCGTACCGCCTCCCACACCACAGGAGCTGAGGGAAAACAGAAGGGAAGGGGAAAGTAGCTTTCACCGTCTTGGACAGGTTTCTCCTAAATCCAGATTATCACTTTTAAACTGCGCAAACAATGCCTTAAAGCGTGTGCTTGCTACCGCGATCCGCAAGCGTGACTATGAGATCCCACTACTGAAACACACCGTGTGAGCAGCCACACCCTGATTAAAGCTAAAAAATCGAACGGCAACTGATGGTACAGCTGGCGCGAGTCGGGGCATCGGTAACGGAGCCCTGCACAGGCTGGCGGGTACTCCGTGGTAAAGTAAAATAAGCATTGACTGAAATGAAAGAATACTGAAAGAGCAATTGAAAGTTTTAAACAACCCAGTGAAGTACTGAAACCACCTTCGCTCTTTCATGCTCTGCAAGGTAAGCGCTCAGATCATCCTCCATCTGCAGCAAACCTGTATAATCTACCAGAATCCCTTTACTGTATGATCTCCTTTACCTAATCCGCTACAGTCTGAACTGGCTGAGCCCCAAGGCGCAGCATGCGGTTCTTTCACATCAAGCTGTCCTGCGGGGTTGGTTGGTTGGGTTTTTTTGAGAGGATCTTAATAACACCCTGTATTTTAGGTGTACGATGACCCTAGGAGACCATCTTCTGGACAGTTAAGCTGCACCATCCAAAAGAGCTAGCACTCACCCGAATAACGGTAACAAGAGCAACTGCAGCCAATGGCATCAGCCGTTCTGGGGAAGCTACCGCATCTCTCTCTCTCCCTGTCACCACCCAATGTCAGGTTCAGTGCCTTTCTTCTGGTATCGCATCAGATATACCTATTAGCCTGGCATATTAATCTTTTCACGTGTTCCTTGAGTTGCAAGGCAGTTCTTCATTTGTCAAATACTCTCAAAAGAAATGACATCCAGTGTCACAACTGCTACAGTAAGAAGGAAGACTCAAATTCAACACCGTGCGTTAAGATACTGTGTTTCCTCAGCGTATTTTCAGCACTGTAAAATATTATTTAAGTGTGATAGTAGATGTATGATTTGAAACCTCAGTTCCATAAAGGAAAACATTTTATTCATCAGGACAGTCGTGGATAAGTAGACTGGACGGTCAGCTCGTTCTGTTTTCAGTTTAAACTAGCTATCACAAAACAGATTTTATTCTGCTGATGAAAAATCATACAATACAGATCATAATTCCACACATCGAGCCGGCATCTGCCAATTAGAACATTACAGTGGTAAACAAAGATTTGTCTCTTACAGCCAAGCTACCACAGTCCCCAACAAGAAGGAATCCATAAGAATGAAAAGGCTTTCCTAGGGCAGGTATGGCCCTGTGGGCATACTTACAATCACAATGAACACAGAATGCCTCGTTAATGATAAATTAACTCCAGAAGCTAAAGCAATACTGATTTGTCATTAACACCACCTTCTCGGCTCAGACGCAAGTTGACAAACCCTACACCCACTCGCAGTGCCATGATAATACAGCCATACTGCTTTCAGGAACGTGGGTATACATAGCAGTGCTTGCTACGTATGACCTCACCTCAGGTCTGCCACAGCACGGAGTAGGACGGCACTGTTGTTACTGCAGAGTAACCATTTCTTCCGAGTTGGTCACTGATCTTTATTTTGCTACTACGCCCCAGTCAAAAGTGTCCATGAGAGAAATAAAAAAAACCCTCTGAGATATCCGAGACAGCAGAGAGTGCTTTACACAAAAAATAAATGCTTACTAAGAGAGGATATCTTTTCCCTCATGCTCCTCCATCCTGTTACAGATCAAAGAATACCGTGCTGGTTTTAAACATACAACTTGCGTATAAGTAGTCTACCTGCTTGAAAAATAAATAAGGAACAAAATAACTTACAAGAGTTATATTCCTCAAGAGATCAAAAAATACCTTAGGTTTCTTTACACTTCTTTCTGTAGCAAAGCAAAACACTTGCACCCTGAACTTATAATGCCTAGAATATAAATGGTTTGGGAGTTGCCAAACCCACATGGCAGGCCACAATAACAAAACCTACATGACTAAGTCTTTCTGGTTGAAATCAAACAATAATCTCATGTTGTCTGCTGTGTCAGTTCTTTCATGTAGCGGTGCTCGGCACAAAGCTCAAGATCCAGGATGACCCAACTAACCGAGGGATTAAAAACCTTTGTCGTGGGGATGCTCCTGCGCACCCACACTGGAGCGGCAATGACCTCTACTTTCGCCCTGCGAGGTTAAGGGGAGCCAAAGCCCGAGAACACACCGAGCCCAGCTCAGAAGACAAACGCGAGGAGCTCAGAGAAGATCTACTCAAGGCATCCAGATCTGCAGAATAAAAGGTGCTGGCAGCGACTTCGGCCATATTACGTGCGAAAACGGAGAAGCTCAGGTGGCGATGGGGGAAAGGCGAGGTCCGCAGAGCTGGGAGAGATGCTGCAGCCCGCGATGCCGCCGCAGTACCGGCCCGTAAGGGCAGAGCAGGGCTCGCCGGGCGGCGGACGGGGAGCTCCGGCCGCTCCCGCAGTGCGAGCGCGGCGGCGGCAGCGCCATCCCGCACAGGCCGAGGCCAGACACCTCAGGAGGCCCCCGGGAGACAAGGCGTGAGGCAGGCCGGGCGCCGGGCCGAGCGCCGCAGGGCCCGGGGCGTCCCCCAGCGCCCTCCCCCCCCCAACCGCCCGTCCGCCGCCCGGGGGCGAGGCGGGAGAGCGGGCGATGGCCGGCGGCCGGCACGCCGCCAAGGTGACGGCGAACAAAAGCCC
>VFFE01006542.1:438228-639390 GCA_008921705.1 Burhinus oedicnemus
TTTTTTTTTTTTTTTTTTTTGCATTGCAGCTGCTTAGGACAATTTCTAAGGAGCAGTAATGCAACTCCATAGAAAGCAGAAGTCGATGACTGACTCAGGCTGTCTTCTGACATGTCACCGTATTCATGAGTGACTCCCACACGCTGGTCCTGTATGTTGACTGTGTTGCTGTGAAGTTTGATTAGAAATACGAAACGACCAGGGAAACAGTATGCTGAAGTCAAAATAGTGACTTTTGTATTCCTCTGTAGCTTAGTGTGAGGGAAGTACGCTTTTTCAGTGATTATTAAGTTGGCCTGAGGATGGGTGGCTGAGCTCCTGAGGTGGAGCTTTTTGGCTGTGAAGCTGGGGATGGTTGTTAGCTTACTGGCTGGAGACGTTACACGCCAGTCTGCCTGCTGCCTGGGATGGACGCCTCTAGCTGCTGCGGTTTGTGTGCATCAGAATGGGAACATAATCCATGAGATTCCCCTCTTAGTTCCCAGTGGAGTAGAAGCAGGTCTTGGTTGGGCTGTACCAGGTGAGGCTTAATCTGCTCTCCAGCCTCTTTTGTGAGGCTGGGGTGTTTGGGTGGAAAGAATGACAGGGGAGGAGCCAGCGGCAGGCATGGGTCTCCAAACTCACAGCGCCTGAGTTCCCTGGGTGGAATGGCTAGCTGTGCGCAGAGTACTGTAATGTGAGAACAGTGACAAGTGCAAACACGCTTTGCTATTATGTATTTACCAGAAATTAACGGAATAGTTCAGGATGCACAGCTGTTTGGTCTTCAGCAGTGTCTCTCCTGCTGGAATATGTAATAGCAATATGAAAAATTGCAGCAACTTTGCTGGTAAGAGATTATTATTTCCTAACGCAAATAAGCTCATTGTGAAATCAGTATCTAATCGAAAAGTCATTTGGTTTTAAGACCTTTTCAGCCAAGTATGATAGCCCAGCTCTTATCTTTTCTGAGAATTAGGTTAACTATTATTCATGTAGCCCTTGAGTGAAAGAGTAGCTGTGTCTCCTCTTTGGTGTATCCCCTGATTTTGCCGAGACAGTTGTTCCTTCCCTTGGAATATGAAGTGATAAGCACAAGTTACGGTATCAGCTCTGTAGCAACAGTTCTTTCATTCCTTCCATTTGCAGCCTCGTTGCTCTGCTAATCATTTACTTACCTTGTACTGAATCACACGTTTCTTAAGCTCTTTGCGTTATAAGGCATGGTGATACTCTCTTAATTCTGAAGTTGTTAGTGCAAGGTGAGAGGCATTTATAGCTTCATCTCCAGACTTCAGTAGGCGAAAGCCTGGTTTGCATGGCTGTGTCGAAACGGGGGGGGCGCTTCCTCTGTCCTGTTCTCATTTCTGTCCTCAGATCTCACACTCCTGCTTCAAACTATTTACAGACTTTATCCTGGAACTGAAATACACCACTTGTGTCTGAGATGAACACACTTGTTATGTGGCTTACTTGTAGATTGCTTTAAGCTTTATCTCCTGCCTGAGTTCTTAGAACTTGTTCTATAGAAAACTGACTTCTTTCACTAGTTTCTTCATCTATGCGCATCAGCCATCCTGGAGCCTGGTAACACTCCTGAGTCAGCCTTTAAATGTCTCAGACTCTTACACACACCAGTGCTCTTATGCCATATGTTTATTTTGTAATATGAAGTAGGAATATGATCTAGGAGAGGACTCTTCCTGACTTGCTGCCTAGATGTTGCCACATCCCACCAGAGATTATTTTGAAAAATAGTTTGGCGTTGACTGTAGAAGAGGCCAGTATCACTTAACTGTTGGTGTGGGAGCAGGCACCAGAGCGAGAAGTCAACTTGATCTTTAACCGCTTTGGTTTGACTTAAATAACAAGGTTTTTAAATTTCAGCGTGACGGTTCTCATAGCTTGAAGCCTATTATGAATCGAAGAGAAAGCATTTTTTTTTTCTTAAGGTACAGACCTCAGTTATTTATGTGCTATTAGTTCCAAATTGTCAATTTGTAATATGCTTCTCATTAAAACTTCTGTAAGAGTTAATAGAAATGTCATTATCCTTGTAATAGCTTTTGCATGACTTGAGTTTTTGGGGGTAACCAAATGCTCTCCTTTCTAGGCAGGCTATGATTGATGACGTGATAGAAACACTCTGCTTTTCCATGTTTTTTGTGACAGCACGGATGATGCTTGTCTCTATTCTGACAGTGAAATGCCAGAATTTTAGAAGAATAGGTGAAAGCATTTTTGAGGCACCCTACCTGGCAGGACAATACACGGGTGCCTCTGCTTCCCTATGATTTCTTCTCTGCTCTTGTTTATGAACTCCTGGAGCGCTGCACTGAGGTCTTGGTCGAGTGTCACAAGAAAAGCACAACTAGCAGAGGGAAGATGACTGAGGTGGTCTACGCTGGCTTGTTGCATTAAAGGCTGTATCGTTTATGGATGCCTGAGTGACCAGAATTCTCTGTCTTGACTGACTTTTTCACTACAGAGCAAAAGCTGCACAGCTTCAGTCTGAACAGAATCATCGATAACGTGTTGTATGTGGTGAACAGCAGATGGTAGCAAGGCAGCAAACAGCAAAGATAGGATGCTGCTGTCCTCGTTTTGTGATGTGTTCCTCTTTGACGTGAGAAACAAGGCCTGCTTTTACCACATCTACATAAAATTTGCTTATTCTTTTGTAGCTGCTGTGTTTTCCCTAACAAGGGAAAGGAAAAGCAAGGCGGCGGCTTGGGTTTTTTTAAGTCGCCAGGAAATAATTTCAATGTGTTTTTCAGATGTGGAAGTGTTTCAGTTACATGAAAAGGAAACCATAGGCTTTGTAGTGTTGTGTTGAAGACCTAAAATTACAATAAAGGGCAAACGCAAGCAGGCTGGAAATCTGAGCATACCTGCTGGATGAGACAGTTTACGTGGACTAAAAACTTCCTTCACTTGCTTTGACTACCAGTTTGGCAGAGGAAGAGATAAGTTTTTCCCCCTTTTGTTTGCATTACAGCCCAGCTTAAAAGCAGGTGGTGTGAGCTGAGTGACACACTGAGGAAAAATGCTTATGTCCTGGAGGACATCAATCAGCAGGACCAGGATTCAATTCAAAACCCAAATGGCACTGACACCTGATTATTTCTGCCTTTTGATTTAGTGTGAGAGTCGTAGGAAGGGAGATGAGGTGTCACTTTCACAGCTCCCTAAAGCCCTTGCTGTAGTGATACAGGAAATGTAGGTATGGATTGCTCCGTTCTGTCTTCTCAAAGCTAGTGGATCACCTTGAGGCATCTCTAGTTTTCTTAGTTGCAACAACTTCTGTAGGTCTGTCATCTTTAATTAGTGGTCTAGCAGGGATAGCTAGCCTCAATTAAGGCTTGGCTTTTGAGATGGCAGGTGAGACAAGTTGTTTTTTAGGCTACTGCTCTGAACCAGCTGAGTAGCTTCTTAAAATGCAGATTTATCTCTGGTGTGGAGGCCTTACTTGGTATGTGTTAGAGATGGGTGAAAGCCAATATGGAGAAGTTTGAATGAGAGGTCCTGTTTTAGCTGCGTGCTCTTCTGATGTTGGGCAAGCCATGAAAACCGCTGAGGTGTGCCCTTCCGCACTCCGAGGTGCCTTCCTTTGCGATGTTAGGTTTCCTTTTCATTTGTTTTTTTTTGACCAGCTGTGCTTTCACACCTTTCTGGTTTATGAGCCACAAAGCAAGCAGCAAAAACTGTTACATTCCCCCAAAAAACTCTTGCACTGGGTCTTTGTTGTAGTGGAGAGTTATGGATGGTTTAGGCTTTGTAACAGAGAAGAAACAGGTTTCTCTTAAAGTAGGGCTTATTAGGAGAAGAGCCTTTGGTGTAAGCAGGTGACCTAATGCTTTGGGGTTAGGCTGGCTGCCCAGCAGCTTCCTGGGGATGCCTGGAGTTCAAAACCCTTAATAACTGGGTGTAGTCTGAGTTGATGACGCAGGGGCTGGCTTGTTTGGGAGAACCTGCAGCCATCGCTACTGCGTTCACGTGGAGCACGAGGTTTGGCCCCTGGTTGTTGCTGACAGGGTAGCGGGGAGGGTCTTTTCCTGGGATGGTGCTGAGGCTTCTCTGCAGCTTCCCTGGGTGACTTTCTGGGAAGGGGTCTGAATCCCTCCCAGGGACTTCTGGTATACTCCAGGAGCCGGTTGGAAGGAGTGACTTGAGAAATGGAAGACACGCTTGCAGCGAAGCTTCCTGCGGTCATCTTGTGTCACCGGACTTTCTGGATGCAGCCACCTGAGGGAATGGTACTGGGAAAAGGAATTTGACTCCACTGAGGGATGGGACAGCTCATAGTTATGCCGTATTACAAAATAACTGTCTGAGTCAGCCCTCTTCACTCACTCTAATGCTGCAAAGGGAACTGCCTGTGCAGAAAAACAATGTTGTAAGAGTAGTTGGAAATGAGTTATTAAAGAAAAGTGGTTCTTTCATTTGCAGTTCAGATTCTGAAATAATTGGCTATGCCTTGGACACTCTCTACAATGTAATATCGAATGACCTCGAAGAGGAGGAGCAAGGTAAGCGCTTGGTAGTAATAGTTGTACTAACTGTGGGGGTGGTGCCTTGGTAGTTTTGTTCAAATGATAAACTGTAATACTCGGTGATTTACTAATGCTGAGGCTTGCTTGTTATTGTGTAGCTGTTACGACAATGCTAACAATCTTGTTGTACGCAGCTTGCATTAAAATAATACTGAATGATTTATTAATTTTAAAAACTATATGCTGTGAACAGCAGCCGCATTGCAATGGGATAATTCGTTATTTTTTCAAGTTTGTAAATAAAGAATCGAGTCATTCTTTGCTCCTGGGAAAGGACGGTCCTGTCTGTTACTGTCAAATGTCACGCTGCTACCTGATGATTTAACAAGGATATTGAGAGATAAAATCTCAGGTACCTATGAGAAGGTGACTATATGTAAGTGTGAAAACCTCCTTGTGGAGCCCCGCTGTGGTGTTTTAGAAAGAGAGTCTGCGTGTCCTTCCCCAGGTAGTTAGGTGTACAGGTAGACACTATACAGCTAGGCCGTGAAACTCCCTGCCCCTCCTGCCTTCGTTTTGTTTTCAAAGGCCTTTCTTGGTAGGCCATCAAAACTGGTCTCAAAGGCCAATGAAATGGTCGTAGCTGTTAAAAATAACCCCATATTTCACAGAAACAGCAGTACGCTGGAGAAAATGACAGCAGTAACCCAAATTAGGCGTGGGCAAGAGAAATGATGTTAAAACTAAATCCTCAAATTGGAGCCGTGAGTACCCAGACTGAAGAAGAGCCAGATGCTTGTGACAAGTAGAAGAGCTGTGGATTATAACCATTTCAGGCTCTTGAATGGTGAATGGTGCCGAGGGCAGGGCAGTCCGAGTGTCCCTGTTTTTAGCATCAAGGATGTGTCTAGAGAATGGGGATGGGATCTGGCTGAGGGCCTTTCTGACATTCCACCTGTGACATGTTGCAGGTGTTACTTGGAAAACCACTTCTGTTTGCATTTGCACATCAGGTCTTGGCTTGATCACTGTTTAAACTCGTCATCGAAGCCAAATGGCCCTAGACTTGCTTTCCAAGGTTTCAAGAGGAAAACATAAACAAAAAATAACAAGTCTTGTGGAATATCCATTCTGCTTTTGGGTGAATGAACATGAAAATCCATCATACCAGCTTGTCCAAAAAAACTTCAGAGGTCTTGGGCAAGCATGAATACAGCGTGAGCAGGAGGATAAATTTAAGATGACTGAATATCTGTGGGTTCATAACATCCTGCCTTTGCCATGGATGTCAAGAGTCTTTCTAGTTCCTGACAGCCCTTGTATCTCATTTTTCAGTTTCCATGACATGTAGTGGAGCGCAAATGCTCCTGTGAATGGGCAAAATACGAGGTGATACTGCTGTTTGAGCCAAAGTCTCTTGTCTGCAGTATTTACCCCAAGATACTTCTTCAAAGGCTCCTTAAGTGATAAATAACCTAATATGAAGTAGGTGAGGGTTCTCCGATATGAATAAGTTTCCGTCAGCGTGTTGGCATTAAGGTTGTGCAGTATGTCCTTTCATGGTGCCTTCTACAATGAACTGGCTGGTCTGAGGTAGCTGCAAGAGACTTGCAAGCTGAAATCCTCATGTGATCTGTTACTCTTAACCATCTCTCAAATTGTCGCTTTTCTTATGTGCCCTTCTTCGCCTTGTTCATCCAGTTGATTGACTTTGATAAAAGAGATTTTGAACAAGATCAGACATTTATAATGCTGGTGAATCCATCTTCATGGTGGCCTCGATTATGGGCTTGACAAGAAAGTTATTAGCAGTCTCTTAGGAAGAGCGAAGAATTGACAAACTTGAGTTACGTATGTGCGATCACCAGTGTTGTAAGAGTTGCAGAGTTGTTTAGTTCGGCCACTTCCACAAGAACTACCTGAAGGAGTAACTGCTGCCGTAGAAAACTAGGATGGCTGCTCTGAAAAGCTGAGCTTATGCTGCTACTGGTTGTGCTGTTGGGAAAGCTATTCAACTTGTAAACCTTTCTCTTGTTTCTTTTTCTTTTATCTGCACTGACAGATGATTCTGAAGGTAAAACAACCTTTACTTATACAAATATGGCACTTTGTTTTAGGCCTAGTTGCTACTCCCACCCATAACACTCGCTGCCGTTTAAAAAGGACACTGTAAAGACTTACGTTGGAGCTCAGTGAAAGCTTTTTGCATTCTGCTCTACACATTTTGTTTGGAGCTAAAGCGTCTTCCCAGTTTTATTTCTCATGTGATTTGGGCATGTTGAATGCCAGCAGATCTCCAGAGATTGTAATCATGCTGAATTGTTGTTTAGGATGTCATGGAAGCGTGCAGCTTCAGAACCGGTAGGATTTTAATGGGCAAAAGTTTGTGAACAGAGTTTCTGTTTCCAAGAAGCCCTGAAGTTCGACACAAATGCAAGCGCTACACGTAAGCATCCTTCACAGTGTCTCTTTTAAGCAATGCATGTTAAAATACAGTGTTCCCTTCTACCGTAAGTTACCACTAACACTTTGTGGGTTCTCCTTTTTTAAACTGGTTTTATCAAAATGCACTTCACCTAAATTCTAGTTTACAGTGCTGCTTGTTAGTGAATCACTAAGAGCTAATCTTAATTAATGGAAGTTGTTCTTTTTATTTGTGCCCTGTGAATGTGTAGATTTACAGAGCGATTATGGGTAGAAGTCTGGTTGTGAGATCTGTGGTGTAGCCACAGAAGATGGGAGTTTAATCCTGCCTGTTTCTTTCTGTCCAGCTCCTCTTGCTCTCTTTATTTTTTAAAGATTTAGTACAAGAAATACTGATAGAAAAAAGGAAGAGTTGGGGGGGGGAGGTAACTTTAATTTGGCCATTTTATAGGAGAATCTTAAACATCTTGAACTAGAGTCAAGCTTTTGGAATAAATAAAACCTATGGCAAACTTGCAAGAGGCTGTGTAAGTTGTCTGTACGGCTCAGGATTTGCCTTAGCACCCAGAACTGGTGCAAGGACAAGAGCTGGGATTAGGAGGAATCCATAGGTCAAACACTTGCTATTTGTACCAGAGTTTGGGTAAAGGACAAGATGTTCAGTCACAGCTCATGGAAAACGTCAAGTGAAATACTTTGACTTAAGCATCTACTTAGAAGAAAAAACGTTGAGGTCTATGGGCTTTCCTGGGTTTGCAGCAAGCTACAGCGCGTGCAATCCGTGTATGATTCTCAGCAGAGTTACCTCTTATTCTACAGCAGCGAGTGCAGCAACTGAATTGCTGTGGAGTTGGCTTGCTTGGGTTTTTTGTTTATTCATGTAAACCAGGAGTGACCCAGACTTGATAAGCCCTTCGTCTTCAGAGAGCTTCCTACCGGACTTGTGTTCTGCTAGATACTACATGCCTGGGCTAGAATTATTTTTGCATGCAGTCTGTCCTCCCTTTTGTCACCTTTTATTAGTGTTTCGTAATTCCTGCAGCTGAAAATTTAGAGCAGGCTGCTGCTTCTCTCTCCCTCTTGTAAGCTACCTACTGATAAGCCTGCTTCAAGGGAGAAATGTAGCTATACAACATTAGAGAAATGATGAGCTACTCTCTGATGTCTGAAAGGCCAAACAAAAACCTCTTTCCTGTATTGGAAAGCCTTAAAAACTAGATGTTATAAACCAATACATTGTAGTGAATCATCGTTGCCAACAGTTTGAATTGGGTTGGTTGAATTAAAATTAATCTCTTGGCACCAAATTTTTATGGTGGAGTCCTTTGCTTTCTCCGTTTTGCCTTACCCCTGGCAAGGTACAGAGTTTGAAGATTACGTTTGGTCTTTGACCCTTTTTATAGCTGCTCGTTTGTTAATGGTTTGTTAGTGACTCCTAGCTAAGGCTATGAATCCTGCAGGTTAAGCAGGAGTAAGAATCCTTGTTTTCCCTTCGCTTAACCAAATCAGACCTTTGGATAAATTCAGTGGCTTTACCATGTATTTTCCGTGCTTTATGCTTCAAGCTGTTCCTGTGCCCGTGGTTTCATCAGCTCGCGCGGGACGGCGTCGCAGTGCTGACTGTACATCTGCGTGGTCTGTAGGGCAACCCGATACAGAAGACAAGCAGCGGTGCCTTCGCTGCGGCTCTTGAGTGAAGCATGGGCTGTCTGAGCTGCCTGACGCACAGAACAGAGCCTGGGCAGGGGCAGCGTCCTCTGTGGGACAGGAGAGAGAGAGGGCAGCAAAGCAGCAGGCTGTTTGGGGCAGCGTGGGGAGAGGAAGCTTTGTAGGGAGATGGGCGCTTGGCTGGAGCTGGGTGTGAGCGGACGTGTCCTGCTCGTTGCTCCCCTAGCAGTTAATTTGTGTTCGCCGGCTTTCTGTGCTGCTGCGAGAAGCCTTGTGTGAACACAACCAAGCAAAGAACCAAGCTATTTTTTTCCATCTGGATGGGCGACTGGTTTCGTGTGGGGTGGACGCTGGTGTCAGGTACAGCTGAATTCCCACCCCTGGAGAGTGGACTGGATTGGAGCTACTGCAAGCAGTTGAACAGCCGAGGTCTCAGGGACTGTACTGGACTCGAATGAAATGTCTTCTCTTCCTGTCCAAAATGAAAGTATAATAAAACCAACTCCCTTTGAATTAGAATTGCTCTTCCTGAATTTTTCAATTGAAATTCCTCAGCTATGCCAACCTGTAGTACCCAAATAGGATTGTTTTGTGAAACAGCCTTGTAAATTGTAACTCAGCCTAGAAAAACGGCAGCGGTGCAGAGCTGCTGTTTGCATGTTTTCTGTTGTTTTTTGGTTGTGCAACAGTGATGCATGAAGTAATTGTGTAAGTTGAAATTCATGTGCTACCCCAATGCGACACAACTGAAAAGTAAATAACAGAATGGCGCTTCATTTCCCTGTTGAAATTAATTCACGTTCCAAGACGGAGAGGTTTTGATGCTAACCTGTTTCAAACTTGCTCACCTTTCCTGATGTTCAGGTCTTTTCAGGTGCTAAACCAAAAGAAATAGATGAGGTGTTTGAGCCATTTAGCTTTACATGGTGAATATTCCTGCTGATTGCTTCAAGCCTCTTGGTATGGAATGTGCTTTGCAGATTAGCGAATGGTCCTTACGAGGAACTTCTCAACTGGATCAGTTCAGCTGCATGCAAATGTAGCCACTTTGAGGATTTCTGCTGCTCCTCTGCTGGGAGGGTTCTCTCTTTCTCTTGGAATTCTCTGCTTGCTTCAGAGTGTGCTTGGTTATCTCTGTAACAGGCAACTGTGGGGGGTGAGAACTGTGAGTTTGGTTGGATATGATCAATGGAGATAGGATTTTTTTCTTTTTATGCTGAAATAAGTTTGTTTAGTAGATTCTTGATTCCCTCCTGTTTTAAAAACAATACTTCTCAATAAAAGTTACATTTAGAGTACTGTAGGTTTGCTCTTTTGTGCAAAGCTTGTGTCAGTGCTTGTTTTGAAAGTATTTCAATTAACCTTATAGCAGTGACTCTAAACATTCTTGTCACCCATGGCCCTATTTTAGTAAGAATAAAAATCACAACTACCTGAAGTTCTTCCGATCATGTGTTGTAATACATAGTTTTTTACTATTACAGAAGAAAACTTGCCCAAACAAGTCGATGATTTGGGAAGTCAGTTCACAGAGATTTTCATTAAACAGCAAGAAAACGTCACGCTCTTGTTGACTCTTGTGGAGGTGAGTATCGGTATTGTACTAGGAATACTGAGAGCTATGTAGTGCTGTACAGGGAGGTTAGCTTAATGGATGAAGCTATGTTGTTGTCGTTCTGGTGAAGCCCATGTCCAGTGTGAGGTTTTCTTAGACACAGTGAATGTGGGGTTGGAGGTGAGTGAAGACCATGGCCACTTGGATGAACGCCGTTAGTGCAGCTTTTAAAGCAGCGCAACAGTCAAAGGCTTTGAGATACTTGATTAGAAATGGTAAAAATTATTGCTTCTCAAACAGCAAATGTTGTCAGTTGTCACTTGTGCAAGGATAATTTTTCAGATGATCATTAAATGATAGTGAGATAGTAATGTCTGTTGAGATAGTTTGAGTAGAAAGGGTGACTCCTTTCCATCAGCATGGTGAGTTTAACTCATTTTTCCAATGGTTTTATCCTCAAGGACTGCCTCTTTATTCTCAACTGTAAAAAAATTTTGTTTCCAAACTAAGAATATTATTGTATGTGTATGGACGTGCTTGAGAGGAAAAGAGCAACATGAATCTCTTTTTTTGTTGTTGTTATTGTTGGTTTTGTTTGTTTTTCTTCACAGTCCATCTTTAGTGAAAAGATGATTTCTCCTCTTCCCATATGGCGCTTTACATCATGCTTTCAGCAGTATTAAACATTTGTCAGTATATCTGAGGCTTAATCCCCAAGTGTCGAATTTTGGCCTCAGTAGATGGAAATGCAAATCAGGGGCAGTTTTGTAGACTACGATTAGTGAGTTAGTAAAATTATCTTTCTGAAACTTCTGTTTGTGGCTGACAGTCCTATAAAACTACTTAGTGAGTGTAAAAGGTTGGCTTATAAATATATTCCTGAGATGCATAAATGCAATACGTATTTTAGGAAAATCCAGGATATACTCCATTGGTTTTATCTAGGGCCTTACTCCGCAGCAGGGTGCTCTTGATTTTATTGATCCAAACCTGAGATCTGCAAGTTCAAAACAGCAAGCGTCTGTCCCAAAGACAGGTGAAACCTACAGGTGGAGCCGCGTGACTGCGGAAGCTACCTTGGTGTGCAACTGCACACAGAAGTGTCATTTGATAAAAATGTACATAGCTTTGTGCAGAGCTGGAAGCTTGCAATGCCTTTTCTAAGTTAGCCATTCTTTCTCCTTGCAGATGCCTTAGTTCAGCGTCCTCTTTGCTAGCGATATCATGCCATTCAGGGGTTGTCCTGTACAAGAGTCAGGCTTAGAAAAAGCTTTATAAACCGTTCAGCTTGTTTTGCCAGGCCATTATAAAATTGATTAGCTACCCCCTTTTTGCAGCAAGTAGCGTGGAGATGTTTATCTTGGCCAGTGCCTGAGGTAGGTAAGGTGCTGAGGAAAGGACAACACACAGTTTTCAATTTGTAACTAGGAGCAGAGGTGAAATAAGACTGCTTGTGCAGATTAGCGATGTAGTGCCTTACTAGACCAACCAGCAGCAGTAGAAGTACAGAAGACTCTGTGAGGTGACTCAGTTGAAATGAGGGTCCAGTCACCAGCTGCTGAATGAGTTAGAGCTGACCCGGTGAGGTTTGTTGTGGTTGGTCAAGTCTGTCCAAGGACTCGTTAGTTCTTAAGCTTTCTCTTGGTGACGAGACCCAGTTTTAACAGAGAAGCTGCTGTTACTGTTTGGGAACAGGAAGAAGACAGAAAAAGGGCTTGCTTTTCTTTCCCTCTTGGGTTTCTGGATAATATGGGCTGATCCTTGGAGGGTCAGACTGACTGGTTTTTAGAAAGAAGAAACAGCTAGGAAAGGTACCGAAGAAGAGAGGGAGGAAAGGGAACTGCTGGGAGTTCACGTTGCTGATAATAAAATAGAAAGAACCAGGGAACAGGATAGTGTTGTGACTTGCTGGCTGTGTGCCCTAATAGGATGGATGAGAAAAGAAATTGACAGGAGGTGAAATTCCTTGTCTGTTTGGTCTCTGTTCGTAACTGGTGTCTAGAAGAGAAAGCAGAGTACTGAGGAATTTATTACTTAATGTACTGCTCTCCATCTTCGCAGGAATTTGATTTCCATGTTCGTTGGCCTGGAGTGAAACTACTTACATCTCTTTTAAAGCAGCAAGGACCTCAGGTGCAGCAGATAATTCTTGTCAGCCCTATGGGTAAGTGGCTGATTTTATTGCTGGAAAACTTCAAGCTGGAAGCTCAGGAAACATCATGGCAGAGGGCTACAGGAGTTTCAAGCAACGTATTTTAAAGATCTCCGGCATGAAAAAGCTGCACGTTTTTTATGCTCTTTTTTTAATGCGTTTCTTGCAGGTGTTTCCAGACTCATGGATTTACTAGCAGACTCTAGGGAGGTTATACGAAATGATGTAAGTACGGAACAAAGGCAGTTTATCCTCTTAATAAATAGTAACTGTCAACTGAATTGCTTAGTACTTGTGCAGAATTTGGATTAAGTTAAATGAATGCACGTGGAGAAATCGTTGTGGTTGCTAACTGGGAGTATTTCATTCCTCAGTTGAGATGGGTGGCTTTTGGATGTCTTGCCACAGTTCACGTAACCAAGGCGAACTGTTACTGCGTATTTAATGTAAACATTGACCCTTTTGTAGTGTTTCCCTGGTGTGTTAGCTGATCTTCTCTTGCCCTTCTGTCAGATTCACTTCAGTTCTTCCTCTTCACTCATCAGATGCCAAAGTGCTCTAATGACTGGCTACAGAAGAGATGAGGTGCTTTACGAGTTCCCTCTTTCTTCCGTGTTGCCATTTAGTGTCCTTTTTAACAGTACTGCGCTTCCTTTTGAAGTGCAGTGAGGCATGAGGGAACTAGTGGTGGGTTTTGTTGGATGTGCCGAGTTGCAGGGCACGCAGTTCTGGCCTGTGATTCTGGCCAAGGATTATGCTGCTGATCTAGCGTCCTTCTAAGAGCTGAGACTTGAGAAAAGCAATGTAGTTCTAGTAAAATTAAGTTTAATTTCTTCTCTCCCCCACCTGTCAAGGGAGTCCTGTTGTTACAGCAATTGACAAAAAGTAATGCAGCCATACAGAAGATTGTTGCCTTTGAAAATGCCTTTGAGAGACTTCTGGATATCATAACAGAAGAAGGAAACAGCGATGGAGGTACAGAAAAGTCTAAGACTTCGTCATAATCTTGTGCTTCTGCACAGACTATTAGGTGACAATGTTTATAGCCTGATGTTAGTATGTGATTGCAGCTAGGTCAGTGGGTAGACGGAACAAAACATACAACCTGGTTGTAAGAAACCAAGCAAAACCTGAATGAGCAAATAGGCAGGGTTTCAGCATCTGTTGAAAACTAGTCTTGAGCTATTTAGTTAAAACATGAGTTAATTTATCTAAGCATGTGTGCTTGAGGTTGTGTGTTCCTGTTTGGCTTAGGTCTGTGAACGTATATACTTTGAATGGCAGTGTCAGATACGCGTATGCTGCATTTGTCACTTACCGAGTTAAGCATCTGCGTTCCTCCTGCAAGATCCTCGGATGCTTGGAGTGGCTGGAAGTAACAGCTTGCTGAGTTTCTTCAGCCTCTCTAATACTGCGGTTTTCTGGTCAGCTCCTTGCCAAATCATTTACCTGTTAGGGGGAGTGGGAAAGGATAATAAAAAATGAGCAAAAATGATGCAGCACTTAGGTGCCTTTTTTATCTCTTTCTTTTTTTTTTTTTTGTAATTAGCAGCACATTATGAGTTCACCACCAGTTGTAGTTTGCTATGGGATCTATTTTGGGAACAAGACAGGTTGCTGCTCTATGACCTTTCTGTGGGCTGCAGGAGCAGTTAATGCTTCTCTCCCAGCTGAATTATTCCAGGTATGCTGGCATGGAAGGATTAAGCAAACCTTTGATTCAAAGCTGCTATTTTTAGGCAGTTAATAATTTTAGGAGACTTGCTATGTAAATTCCTAAGTGCTAAGAGTTCTCTGCTTCCCCCCTCCTGCGTGTCCCTTCCTCCAGCCTGCAGCCCGGCCGAGGGCTGGATGACCAGCTGTGGCTCTGCGGCAGGAGTGGGAAGGGGGAATGTGACAGCTGGGCTCTCTTTGTTCTCCCACTCCCAAGCCTGGCACTGCCGGTGTGTTTTCAAGAGTGCAAGGAGTAGGTCTTTATCCTTTCTGTCCAGTCCAGATTTGGAGGTATCCTAGCAGTGCCAGAGCCAGGCTGCCTTTATTCGCGTTGTCTTCTGGACAGAGCTGTCTGAAGATTTTTCTCTTCACGGAGTACATAGTTGATTAGCATTTCTAGTGCTTTTTCAGTACAGATAAAACCTGAGGGTACAAAAAAAAATTAAATGCAGCTGTTGCAACTCCAAGGAGTTGAGTTGGAATTCGCTCATTGTACGGGCTATTCCTAAGAATTGCTTATCCACGGAAATAACTCAAAAAGTAGCTTTGAAATGAGTTGAAGATGTAGCCAGCGATTAAAGAGAACGATTGTGTAATCCAGCAAGAATTGCTGCATTTGAATCATGATGCTGTTCAAAAGGAACTTCATTTTAGTGCTTACCATGCAAAGAGGCAGTAGTGTAGCCGGTCTCTGAAGTAGGTATACTTGAAGACACAAAGTGGTTGTGAAGCTTTCTTTGAAGTTCTTCCCATTCTTATGCAATTAACTCATACAAACTGTATATTTTTTTAGAAATAATGTTTTTGCTTTAGACTTGTGGAAGCTACGCAATTACGGTTTCCTTGCAAATATGCTGGATCAACATCTATGTATTTAATTTAGAGTGATATTTGATTATTTTTTCATGCATGAGGTTCACGGTTCTTGATCCAAATCTAATGTTTGTTAAGACTGAAGAGTTCAGAAGTGCGTGCTCTGTTCCACCTAGAGCATACTTAGTGCGTGGAGAAGCCAGTTAGTTTTCCATGTGTCATCTTTTGATTTCATCTTTTGGTTTTTTTTCTCACCAGGAATAGTAGTGGAAGACTGTCTCCTCCTATTACAAAACTTGTTGAAGAACAATAATTCCAATCAGAACTTCTTCAAAGAAGGTTCGTACATTCAGCGTATGAAGCCTTGGTTTGAAGTTGGAGATGACAACTGTGGGTGGTCTGCACAGAAAGTAACTAATCTTCACCTAATGCTGCAGGTAAAACACTTCATCTAACTCCCAAGTACTGATGTCAACACTTTTCCAGCTGTCTTGCAATGAGGAGTACGTGTAATGTAACAGTTTACTCCAAAATCCATGTGTTGTCTTTGGTTCAGAATGAGCGACCGACATTCATGAGATGTGCTGCTTTTGGCACAAATACTATTGCCAAATTGTGAATTTGTAATGGCTGGCATATTGCGTAATTTCATTTCACCTAATTTAAAATGGAACAGTGATTTCCATATAAAGAATCCTCCTGTATGAATTCCTGTATGGCTATGGGGCATTCATCGAGTTCCAGTAGCTGCCTTCACTATGGGTTCGTAGAGACTGTTGGGCACCTTCCCTTCTGCTCACCCCTCCAAAAATGTGGCGCTTTGTGTGGAAGCTGAACAGTAACGATGACAGCAGTTTCTCACTTTCTGAAATGCAGTTCTGACAAACGGCGAGTCAAATAATAGAATAGTTACGGATTGCTTTCTCGTCACTTCCTTGTGACATTTGCAACAGAGTCAGATATTTGAAGGTTTTAGAGGGTTTCACTGAACCTAAATCAAATGCTCATATGTAGTAATGAGATGAACGTGCTGTGTAATTGTTGTCTTCTATGCCCATTTTTAGGAGTTCTGTTTCATGGCTAAACTTCAAAGGCGTAAATTTGTGTTGTTCTGCATTTCAGAAGATCTTGGGCGCTCTTCACATAGAGACTTTTATTTTTTTAGCTTGTGCGGGTACTCGTGTCTCCCACGAACCCTCCTGGTGCTACCAGCAGCTGCCAGAAGGCAATGTTTCACTGTGGGTTGTTACAGCAGCTCTGCACAATCCTGATGGCAACTGGAGTTCCTGCTGATATCCTGACAGAAGTAAGAGGGAGCAAATAGATGTAGGGATGGGGGCAACTGAATGGGTGAAAGCAGCAGTCTGCAGAGACAAACTGACATTATAGTATTTGCTAAGAAAGTATTTCAGATGCCAGAGACAGCAGCTTCCTGTTTGGGCAATGTAAATGTAAGGTAGTCTTTGACATTGTATTTTACAACCAGAAAGTATATGGATTTGCTGTATTTTTCCTGATGGATTTCAGCATATCCCAGAGTGGCTGAATTGATTCACGTTTTGCTCTGTTTTGGGGGTGGGGTTTATGTTGTTTTTCTCTTTTGAGAGAGTCTAGGAGTATTCTGACGGGGCAGGTTTCCAGTGATGCAGGTTTTCTACCTTCTAGAAAGCCCTGTCAGCAGTGTAGGATGAGGTGGTTTTTCCCTAGATAAAATGATGTGCTTAGATGGAGTGTACACTGGTTCCTTTGGCGCAGTCTCCATTCCACTGCTTTTATTTCTTTAAAGATGTCAAAAAATGAAACCTTTGAATTGTCCGGTTTAACTGGCTGTCATAGCAAAACTGAGCTGAGGTAGAAAATGAAGTTGGAGGTAACTGGGGACGGTAGAGCCGTCTGAGCTTTCTGTCCCTTCACCCTGGCTCAGCGTGCGTCATGGCTGTTAGCTGTTGAGATTTCATTTGAAGTGGCTTTATTGAGTAAATCTCTATGCTGAGACTCGGTATGTGTTTTTTGATACTGAGCTGTCAGGGTTATCTTGAATAATTTTGAGTGATCCAGGTAGTAGATTATGGCTAATGTATAACTATCCATTTAATTATTTTTTTCTTTGCCCTTTCTGTAGACTATTAATACTGTATCAGAGGTCATTCGAGGATGCCAGATGAATCAAGACTACTTCGCCTCTGTAAATGCACCTTCTAATCCACCAAGGTAGAGGAAGAAAAGTGTTTAACTGTGTTAGGTAATGATGTATTGGTACGGGCAATGGCAGTCTAATCCAAAGGACTGTTGAAATTCAGAGTTTGGAATTATGATCAAGCAAGAGCGTCAAGTTCACGTTGGCTGTATTAGATGTAGCGTGAAGGTGTCAGATGGGTTTCCACAGAGATGAGGCCTAGAACTGAGGGGTGTTTTTGTTACATGGTACCTGAAAAGTGTATGAGGGATACAGTTGTGAAGTTCCTAGATCGGGACGAGCTGCCACTGTCAGCGAGAGGACAGTCTACAAAAGGACTTAGAGGCTAGGAAAATAGGCAGGTAATTGATACTTACTCATCCTGGAGACCAGCAAGTGTTAGCTTAATCAGATTTTAATCTCAACGTTTGAACGTGAGGGTAGAAAAAGAGGATTCTGTATTTCAAATCGGTAGTGGCTGTATGAGGCATCTTCTCCAGCACTGCTGAAGCTGGTGGGGAGCAGCAGGGGACTCCATGGGAGATGAAAATACTGCGGAGGAACACCAGCTCATTGCAGCCACGTATAATGAATCTGCTCGTTTGTGTGTTAACTGGTATTAAAATCAAAGGTTTTACTCAAATGTTTGAAATGGTAATAGATGGAGTAGGCGAAAGGCTCTTTCCTGACCTGGAGAATACGCTCCAAATTGTTTATCTGGAGTCATCTTCATTCACAGCTTTGTCCTAATGGTTTTTCTCTTTCCTTTCCAAACAGGCCTGCAATTGTGGTACTTCTGATGTCCATGGTAAACGAAAGGCAGCCTTTTGTGCTGCGTTGTGCTGTCCTCTATTGTTTCCAGTGCTTTTTATACAAAAACCAAAAAGGACAAGGAGAAATCGTTTCAACGCTGCTGCCATCTACCATTGACGGTACGCAAAACTAACGTCTCTGCCGTGAGCTGTGAACTAGCACAAACGTTTAAGGCATGCTGAGGTCTTTCGCAAAATTATTTACCTGCCACTAAGTGTCTGATCCAAGAAAGATGGTTTGGCTTGTGATTTCTCCAAACTTCCCTAGTTTGATTTCTGTGGGGTTTAACTGTATGTTGATGTTTTAAATATCTTGCCGGTTTTGCGGCTTGTTCTAATCTCACTTGTACCTCTTGGCCGTTCTGGTAGCTACAGGTAACTCTGTCTCAGCCGGTCAGCTGCTCTGCGGGGGCCTCTTTTCCACGGACTCTCTCTCCAACTGGTGTGCCGCTGTGGCCCTGGCCCACGCCTTACAGGAAAACGCCACTCTGAAAGAACAGCTCCTGAGAGTTCAGCTGGCGACGAGCATCGGCAACCCGCCGGTGTCGCTGCTGCAGCAGTGCACCAACATCCTCTCGCAGGTACGCACCCGCTGCCCCAGCTTTGGGCGAAACTCGGGGTGTTCAGGAGGAGCGCGGCTCTCGGGCGCTGCAGGAACTCATGAGGGCTAGCTCAACGAGAAGGAGGATTCTTGCTCTCTTGCAGACGGTTTTTAAGCTTTGCTTAAAGCACTCTGTGCTTCAGGGGGAGGAGAAAAGCAGCAAACGTTGCTTTTTCATCAGCCATTGCTGCTTGATGTTGCCCGCTGTCAGTAGGCAGAGGGTCCTAAAGCATCCAGACCTTAAACCTGGTGTAAAAGACAAGGCAAACCGGCAGGATCCCCGGTCACGTTTAGTTGCTGAAGAACTGCCTGGTTAGTATTTAACCTGTAACTGCTAGCTTGAAACTTCTGGAAAACACCGGGCTTTCATGTATTGTTTCTGGTTTTGCTGTCCAAAGCTATAAGCTTTTTTTGAATTTACTCAACATTTAAACACCTGGCTTGGCAAATGACAAGTGAGTGAACTTCACCTCCGAGCTCACGCTTGCTTGTGATGTTCGCTTCCGTTACACATAACGTTTTCCCCAAATGGTTGTAATAATAAGGAGCTAGTTAACTCTGGCAGCAATTAGACTTCCCTGCACTTGAGAATACTGGCAGAATGCTGGTATTTTGAATTTGTCCACGTGACTTTTTATCTGCTTTAGCTGAAATACCTGAAAGTCCTTTTTATCCTTTTCCCGGCATTTTTGTGTAAGGTAAATGTGAGTCGGTAAAGCTGCTTGTGGCTCTTGAACCTTAAGCGATACAAGGGACTCGAACTTTGGGGGGATGTTTCTGAAATGTTTTCCACTTCAAGGTTCTCAAATAATATGTGTGTAACTTGCAGGGTGATAAGATCGACAGACGGGTATGTATTTTTTGGCACAGCTTCGGCAGTTTCTTGCCAAAAGCAGGCCTTTTCCTCTTGTCTTGGGTTTTGCTGGGGAGGTTTTCTTTAACTGCTTTTTGACGTGTTTCCACTTACAGCTTTGTGTTGCAGTTGGGTTTGGGTTTTTTCCTAGCATAACAAGCTCTTTCTTTGTGTCCCGGGGATTCTCTGGGGGTGCACCACAAAACTATGGGATGAAGATCGTGGGGAGCACGGGTGCTTTCTTTCCAGTGGGGCGGACTCATTCACCATCTGTTCACCTAACAGATGTGCTTTCTTGTAAGAAATCTTACAACTATTAGAAATGCTGTTCTCTCAGACCGGCCTGTAGCAAACAGCTGGTACAATCTGAAGCGGGAACATGCTGCTGATTTCCTGACTGCTAAAAGGCAAACTGTGTTTAACCTGCTTTCCGGCCACTCTGTACATTCTGCTGACCAGCGGAAGTTTTAACCTTGGAGCCAACAGTTGCGAATAGCAGGGGCCTCATTACTAGCAAATGACCCCTCGAGTGAGTTGTTTGACCTTCAGGCTGGGTTACTTAAAGCACTGCTAAGTTGGTTATTAGCGGCAGAAAAAACAGTTCTGAAGTATGGCTGCTGTGGAATCGTCTGCTTTATTTACCACATTGACCACAGTCGTCCTGAGGGGGGGGCGGGGGGTCATAGTGTTACCAGCCCGGAATTGTAGAGCAGCAGCCATGGAGAGCTCTCGTCGGCCACAGTAGGCACTGTGATGGTATGTCTAGAAAATAGCTGTGTGCTATTTCTTTTTTAGAGAGGGTGTTTTGGACTGTGTGGAAATCCTTAGGCAGAATGTGTTAATTTGACCTCCGAATAGCGTGAAGTGCTTCAGAATACCTCTGGTTTGCGACTGCTTCCAGCAGATAATGTGCGCTGTAAATGCCGGGTCGCACAAGCAAAAGGAACTTGGCGTTTTGGACAAGATAAGTGATACTTCAACCAGTGTTCTCTTAAGAAGCATGACATGTGCCACCGTGCCGTAGGGCAGGACTGCCAGTTACAGCGGTTAATGCCAGTGTGTATGAACTGGCTGATCGTGTTGGCACAATAAGAGCCAGTATTTGTAGTGTTAGAGAGGGGAAAAGGGTTACTGGTGTTGCTTGTTAGTTCTGTTTGAAGCAAGCATTTCTTTTTGCTTGGTTAGGGGAGAATTGACTCTATCTCTTGACATACAGTAAGTCAGTGTGACTGATGTCTTTACGCAGATAATTAGGTGTCAGAGCCTTTCTGTCAGTAATTATGCAGTCTGAACTTCTAACTCCCTTGGACTCTTTCTGGTCGCTCCGACTAACTTTAGTCTATCCCAGAAGGGTGAAAGTGGTGTTGCATGGGTGGTTACTGGGGGATTAAATGCAGACTGTCAGCAATTCAACTGGTTAAGTGCAGCAAAGTCTGGCATTTGTAGAAATAGGAGCTTGGTGTAGTTGTTCAAGCCACGTGGGCTGTTCCCAGGTTTGCTGGAGACTTGAAGGGTGAGTGTAGGGAAGGGTGTAAGCTCTCCCTTGAGAGTGGAAGGACTGGGGAGAAGGTGTTCCCGGCAGTTTTGAAGCAGCCTGAGGCATGAGGAGCAGTGAGGGGGGGAAAAAGGGGCAGTTTACCTCACCTTGGAGTCACAGTACTTGCAAGTGGGGGCGCGCTGCAAGTGCGGAGGGTGGACGCTCCGTCCATCCGGTGGATGCTTGGACACGCCATCCTTCAGTGCTGCTACGTTAGGTTTGTGTTTCCCCAAAGGGGTTTCTGGGGCAGGTTAAGTTACACATTTGGCAGTGTCATGAGACACTTGCTGCCTCTAATCTGGAAGTAATTTGGGCAGAATTGGTGCTTTTACAGCGTGCTTGTGCTGAAGCAGTGTGCAGCCTATGTGACTTCCAGGGTCCCTTTCAACCTAAGCGACCCTGCAGTTCTGAGAGACGGCAACGAGGAAGAGCGTCGCCTGTCTAGAGGCTTCAGTATAGCAAGAAGGGCCTGTGTGGTCAGCAGGTTCTTCAGCTAAGCTGGTTGACAAGACAATACGCTTGTAGTTTACCGTACCAGTGTGGTGTGGCAGATAATTTTCTCTATGAGCTTGTAAGACCTATGATTTGTCACCTTGTGTCTTAACTCATGCTTCACCTGAAGACTGGAGTGTGAACACAGTTCTTAGCCTGACAGTGGGTAAAAAAAAGTGGTGAGACAGCTCTTTGGGCATCCTGTTTTGCCTTTGTGGGTAACGCGCTATATGCTAGTGAATATCTCTTAAACATGTCTTGCATTAGACTGTCTTGGAACCAAGTGTCACCTCATGAGCAGAGACACAGAAGTTATGTTGCATGCAAGTCAGTAAGTAATGACTAACTGCAAGGTGGGTAAGGGAGATGCGCAATGGTGGCAGGGAAAGCGAAATGACCCAGTCCAGAGGAAAGGAGAGGGCAAGATGAGAATGGAGTTTGGTGGAGACGAGGCAACTCGCAGTGAGGTCTAGGTGAGTGGAAAGCAGTTGTGGCATTCAGCTAGAAGGTTAGTAGCAAGGAAGATAATCTGTGTGTTAATACAACAGCACGACAGGGTCACAACAAAGCTGCAGACAAACCTATAGCAAAGACGGAACAGTGATTGTTAGCAGGGCATGTGGTACTCACCGTGACACCCAACAGGCAGGTGCTCTGCAGTTGGTGGTGATGGCTGTGTTCTCTGCTGTTCTGACACACTTCACTGGGGTCTCTGGAAGTAATGACGATGATAATGATGAAAAAGGACCAGATGCTCCCATTCCTATGTGTGCAGCATTAGGGATGGCTACCACAGTCTCGATATCTGTAATCCGTGTTCTCCTCCTTTACGGAGGTTGTTTCATCTTAGTGATGGTGACGGACTGCAGCAAATCACAGCACCTCAGAAGGAAGTCCTTGAAGGCAGTCTCTTCAGAGCTTGGTAGTTTCTTCCAGAGTTGCTAGACTCCGTTCCTGTCTGCCTTGTGGTCTGCAGTGGCAGTTGGGTAGCCGGGAGCCTGCTACAGAAGAGCTTTTTGCCAGACTGCTGCTCACTGGCTGTTTCAATGGGCAAACTGGAACTGGCTTATTGAAAGACCTTGGTGGGCTTTTTTTTTTTTTTGGTTACCAAAAGTTAGAAACAACACTGCCTTCAGCTCTAAAGCATAAGGGTTATCAGAGGCAAGGATGGAAGTTCAATGTTTTAAGCGCAGATAACTCTCAAGCACAGACTTTCTTTGTTATTGATGAGTACTTTTCTGTCTTCCCAGTCTTGATCCCTGTGACCGCTCGTTCCAGTGTATTTTCTTGACCCCTTTTGAAGACATCCCAGCAGTTCTGTATGCCTCATCTTGACTTCAAGATTTGACTTTAGCTTCCAGATACTTTACCCAATTTATTAGGTGCTTGTGTGAAGTTTAGTTTTCCATGGAGGGAACGTTTTCCTTGGTTGCCTTCTGAATGTTGACTGTCAGAAGAGATGTATGCCTGTCTTAAAGCTGCTGTGCCCACAATATCTGCAGCAAAGAAAAGAGAGACAGAATTGACAACGCAATTTGCAGATGAAAACTGATTTTTCCCTAGTTAACAAAAACAACTACTGCAGTTAGCATTCCTCTTACTGGCTTAATATGCATATTGTCTGAACCAAAAGCCACTCCAGTATTATCTTTCTTTACTTAGAAAATAGTATTAGGAACACGTGGCAATTTTTAGTCAGCAGGGGAAGTCTTGGTGATGCATCTCTTCTTATAGGGAATCCTTACCTGACTTAAGTTACACCTTGTTCCTCCTTTACAGGGGTTGTGTGTGTGTTCCTTCATGTTATCCTAGTATTAATTATAAATGCAGAACTAATTTGTTATGATTTTTTATGGGTGCTAATTTCCATTGAGTCGTATTTCACATCTGTGTTGCTTGTTGTTTTGCTCTGAAAACAGTTAAATATGAATGGTTTAATACTTGTTTCATCAAAGCACTAAAGCTGTGTTCAGCATAACTAACAAATGGGTGTTTTGAAAGACACGACTTGTCGTTTTTAAAATGATGAGGTGAAAGCAGGTGAGTTCTGAATCAGTACAGCTTTTTTGGTATTTTAGTCCTCTGCTGTGGAAGAATAACGATGAGGGCTTTTATTCTTTCTAGGGCAGCAAAGTACAGACCAGGGTTGGACTACTGATGTTGCTTTGCACTTGGCTAAGCAACTGCCCGATTGCCGTCACCCACTTCCTTCACAATCCAGCCAATATACCTTTTGTATCCTTGACCCGCTTGCAGAGTAGAACCGCTTGCCTAGAAATTACTTGGATTATTCACATCCAGGTTAAGTGTTTAGCCCAATGAGTTTGCAGGGATACTGCATTACAAAAAAGAAAATACACTGGGGTGAGAGATACAACCAGCTTTTGTTTGCAGTGCTCTGTGCGTGCTGACCTGTCTATAAGATGTGCACATAAATTAAAGTACAGTGGAAAGTTACGTCATTCCACCAGCAAAGGGTGTTTTTCTTGTGACAAGCCCTTGAATATTTTTAGTGTGACATGCTTATACCCAAGAGATGGGAAGAATGCTTATTCCTCTGCTAGCTTTTCAGGACAAAATCTGACTTAAAGTACATCAGCCTAAACTGTCACCTTACCTAAACTGAAAGTCTCTTTTGGAACAACTGAATCTCTTCGGTTGAGGAGACGGTTACTGAGAAAAGAAATTTCAGGGAAACCACTGATAACCCACATCCTCCAAAACGGGAGCTAGCTTTGTGAGAGTTTCATCAGCTGTTTCGCCTGCTTCCTAATCAAGCTTGGTTTTATGTGTGAAAATAATTTTAATAGCAATTTATACAGGGATAAGTGTGTTACATGTATTGTACTTGGAAGTATCTCAAGTATCCTTAACAAGAGCTCTAGCTCACAGGGCAGATAGCTGAAAACCTTGGAGAAGAGGAGCAGCTCGTCCAAGGCCTGTGTGCGCTTCTGCTTGGCATTTCCATCTACTACAATGACAATTCCCTTGAAAATTATAGGAAGTAAGTATGATGCAGAAATAAGATGACTGGAGTGAAAGGTTCTGTGAATGGCAGGTGGTGGTTTAAGAGGCTTTAACTGAGGCCCTGCAGTTGGGAATATTTGGTTGAATGTTTTCTGTGCATATTCCTTAAGGGATGCGAAACAACTGACCCACCTCTAGTTAGGCAAAGCAGATGGTTGTTTAGCACGGGTTGTCCTAGCCTGTGTATTCCTGGGCTGAGAACAGATGTCAGTGGCAACTGCAAAACTGCATCTTGAATGCAAAGCATCTGGTGGGGTTAAGACTTGAGACAGGTGATGAGAGTTGTAACTGCAAAAACCACCTTGAGGGGGAAGGATGGGTTCATTTCTCTTCAGGCGTTGCACTGTGATTGATTTGTCTCTTGCTTTTAGAGAGAAGCTGAAACAGCTGATTGAGAAGAGGATTGGCAGGGAGAACTTCATTGAGAAGCTTGGCTTTATTAGCAAACATGAACTTTATTCCAGAGCTGCTCAGAAACCTCAGCCCAGTTTTTCTAGCCCAGACCACATGATGTTTGATCATGAATTTACCAAACTTGTAAAGGAATTGGAAGGTGAGATGCTATGCTCGTTTCTTCAGTTGTTGTGATGAACTCATGACTGAACCACCGAATGTGCTGAATGTAGCCTTTTTAAAAGTACTGTAATGATACCAAAATGGAGTATTCTGAAAAACATGTCACAGTAATAGCTGTAAGTAATCATATACCTATGCTCGCAGTTCAAAAATGTAGTGAAGACACTCCCAGTACAATCCCATAATCACGGCTTGTACTAATTGGATAACTTCATATTTTTAGGTGAAATATTTCTTAATACATGGTGTGAGTTACCACACTGTGGCCAAGAGGTGTATTTACCTGTGCTCAGATAGAGACTAAAGTATTGAATACATATGATGGTCAAAGAAGCTTGATTTGTGGAAGTACACAATCTAGATATTAACTGTTTCTAACTGATTCACTAAGAAAAATCATAAATACTGAATTTCCTGGCTTGTTAGAAAATGATAGGGACTTTCTTCAGTGTTTTCTCTCCTTCACAAAAGAGACAGGTTGTCATCCTCCTGAATGTGTAACTCATGTCCTGTTTATTAACATTGCCCAACTTAGATCAGTCCAGAGAAGGAAAAAACCCTGAAGCAGCAACAGTAAAGATGGTTTTGCCCAATCGCATTTCATCTGCATGTTGCCTTTGTAGTCCTATGTCTTTGACTCATTTGGCACAACCACTTGGGCGACAGTTGTAGTGGAGCCATAATGCAAGAAAAAGACTTTTTCTGATAGAAGGACTCAAAACACCCATTTGCTTTTCTGAAACTGCATAAAGCAGTAACTGTGCAAACCTTGCTTTAAACAGATGGCTGCTTTCTATTTTCTTAAACCTGTTTGTGACAATTGCTTTTTTTTAAAGTGCAGGTTGAGTTTCTAATGTCATGAACTGAGTTGAACTCGGTGAGGCTGTTCTGAGGATAAAAAAAGATGTGTGAACTGGGCTTTAGTTGACAGAAACTGTTTTTGACAGGTGTCATAAGTAAAGCTATTTACAAGTCCAGTGAGGAAGATAAAAAGGAGGAGGAGGTCAAGAAGACATTGGAACAGCATGACAACATAGTGACTCACTACAAAAAAGTCATTCGAGAGCAGGTAAGAGGGAGTTACGTGGCACATGTGTCTCCAGAAGTTGTTTGTTCTGGCTTTCGGAGACACTGCAGTGCAGTTTGATACCTGACGTCCCAAAACAAGTAACAAGGAATCTAGCAATGCACAAACACTTCTAATAACACGTAAGCCAAGTTCTGTTTCAACTGAAATGTCAGTGTTTAGAATACTGGTTAAGTTTAATTCTTTTCCTGGGGTACACCTGCGCTTTCCTGTGTCTAAGGGTTTCTTTTCAAATGAGTAACTGGAGAACTCGCAGCCCGTCACAGAGAGAGGTAACTCTTAGTTCTGTGCTCTCCCCTTTGAAAAGATGACAGGTGAAATGTGGCCGAAGGAAGAAATGAAGTTGGTCACTGAAGTTTGGGTATACCTGCTGTGGTCGGACTCTCAATTTTTTTTGTTTTTTTTCCAATGGTAGCTCACTTGTTTTGTTGCCACAGCTTAGATTGAGAAGTAGAGGAGCAAAGCTAATTAACTTGTATAGCTAATGGAGAACTGAAGCAGGTGTTTTTAGTTCGAGGACCTGGAATGGACACAGAATATAGGGGTCCTTGTGGAATTAAGGGCATTTTTCAACTGCCAGTGAGGCTTTATTGAACATGTGAGGACTGCAATTACCACTTCTTTAGAGACTCTTGAAGCGGACCAAATGCAGGCTTCAGTGTGATCGGGGAAAAAAAAAAAATACAATCGTCAGATTTCATACATTTCCTTCATCTTTTTCCTGCTGTACCTGGTTTGGGGATGCTGGAGGTCTCCTCCAAAAGATTCGCAAGGCATTGGTCTGGTGTGACAGGCTGCTCCTGTTTTTCCCAGGCTTTTTTCCTAGGAATAGCTATCTAGGTGTGCATGAGGCTTTGCTGCTCATCTGTCACAGGTAGCGCTGGCAATGTTACTAACCAGTGGTGTGTAATGCTGGAATTAAGGTTTGTCTGTCTTAATTGGCCTTCCTGACAATACTGTATTCAAAAGTGTTATTACTCAAAGTACCTTTTTTTTGTTCTCACAGGACCAGGAGCTTGAAGAATTAAAACAACGAATTAACACTCTAACATCTCAAAATGAACAGCTCCAAGCAACAGTTACACAGCAAGTGTCGCAGATCCAACAGCATAAGGACCAATATAATCTCCTTAAAGTACAGCTAGGTAGGCATCAGAAAGAATAATGAAAAATATTCTTGTTAGCGCAAAGACCTTGTGTGCCTTACACCAAGCTTGAGCAGACAGCTGCCCATCGCTTCATGCGTGCTGTTGTATCTTCTGCAGTGTATGACAACTTCCCGTAGGGATAAAACACACTTTTTGCAAGTTGATGTTGACCATTGCAAACAATTTTGTTTCAGCATCAGATTTGCTTCATTATCTAAAAATACTAGGTTTTGCTTTAAGTGCCTTTACACTTAGAGAATAAAGCACAGTGAGACCTGAGAGGACAGCTTGAAAATGGGGAAGAGGGGTAATTTGTTCTTGCTTTCTGCTTAAGGCTTGGGTCTCTTGAAACAATAGTACCGTTTTCTGCAAGATCTGTTTGAGCACTTGAGCTAGGGCCTGTCTGCCACGCAGGCTGCTCATGGGGAAAACGTGCACCCGAAGACATCTGCAGTAGACCAGAGAGTTCGCTTAGACGGACACGGAGAAATACTGGGATTAGCAATAGCTCCTGACCTGCTCCCGGTATCGCTTCGGTTGCCCGCGATGAAAAGCAAAGCCTGTCCTTGCCAGCCTAGCTACTTCCCTGCAGGTGTGCCTGGTGTGGGGTAGGAGCTGGAGCTTGCTGTGGGAACTCTTGGCTACCAGGGAGCTGCTAGTGGGGGCTTTCTAAACCTTTGTTTCTTTAGTCCAAAAGGGTCATTGCCTGTTCAGACTTACACCACGAACAGGTGGGCCACAGTGTGTGCTGAAATTTGGGTCTGTGAATGAAAGCATGTATTAGGGAAGAACTGGGGTATAGCCGATGTGCAAGATGGAAGCCTGTTACTGTCACTAGAGAGATCGCTAACTGAATGCTTAAATCAGGACAGTGTATTCAAGTTATTCCCAGGTCAAGGTACCTGCTAAGCTGGATACGACATGATTTCAAAAAGGAATTCTGCCTTCAGGATGATTTACCATTAAAAATATCTAAGGAAACAACTGTCCTTCCTCTACAGAATGATTCGTCGATGAACTTTAGATGATCTGAATAATTGAAGCAGCATGCGGATGCAGCCACAAATATATACTTGAAGGAATTGCAAGCTATAGCTTTTTATTCAGCTTTAGATAGAAAATTCTTAAATACTCTGCTTCAGTTCTTGAGTTAGAATTGCTTGTATTGCCCTGCGATGTGGGAGGAGGACGGGCAGCAAGTACTTTAATTGGTGTGTTTGAAGATAACTTCAAAATGATGTTGGTGTTTGTGACCTTTGTTATAAACTCTGCCTTTTAGGAAAGGACACTCAGCATCATAATTCCCACAGTGATACGTTTCAGATGAATGGCGTTCAGATGGAAGAAGTGAGCAAATTGAAAGAGGAGTTGGAAGAATGGAAAAACAAGCATGAACTGCTGCAAGGGCAGTTAAGGGAAAAGGATTCTGTGATCGAAAACTTGGTAAGTGCTAACTGTCTCAGCAGAACTTGATGCAGTTTCCAGTTCCTGTTTTCAGATGTCATTTGCCTTAACCTGTGTAAGGCCTCATTACGATGGCAGTCAGGCAAGCGTAGCTGATTGCATGCTGCTAATAGAAGTAGGATGGGAGGTGGCTTGAGCAGAGCCTTTTCTGCTTCACACTGTTCCCAAGAGTCATTTGTGCAGCTGACCCATTGTACTGGAGAATCAGTGGTTTTGAGCTTGTTTTTGGTGGGAAAAAATGGTAGGCATCTCCTCGGAGTGTAGTGGGGTAATCCCCAAGACATATTTACGGTGGCCTCCATTTGGTGGCCTGCTTGTCAGAATGCAGGATGATGCGTGCTTCTTTTATTTTGTGTATGTCTTGGGCATTTGAATTGGTGAAAGATGCTTTTGCATCCACCTTAAAGGGGATGATCCAGCTGCTCTCGTGTAATCGGAGAGCTTTATGATGTGCGTTTCTTAACCTGTTTGCACCTTCTCTGCTGGGAACTTTGATCGTGCAAGCACACGGTTTGCTTGGTGTTGTGACAACATGACAACATTAAGCCTGTCAAGTTCTATGGCTGATTTTCCTGTTGCTATTACAGAAGTCTTCACAGTTGGAAATGGGAACAACAGAGCAGTCTTCGCAGACCAGCAAATCTGGTGGCTTGGAGCACAATAATGAACTACAGAAGGTGAATTTGTGGTATTTCAGCAAAGCTGCGGTGAACAGTGGTAGCTCGGGATGGGACGGGAGCTTTGTCAGACTTCAGGGAGGAGCATGTTGATGTTATTAATGGTGTGCCTTTATGTGATGATGGTATTCATCTTGGAGCATCAAGATTATGCATCCAAAAATGATACAGTTGTTTTTGTTAAGCAGGCTTGAGCCAGCAGAACACACTTCGGCTGACTCTTCACACTTGCAAAATCTATCTGTTTATCGATTGTAAAACTTACGTTTATATGTTGATATGACAGCTTCCAGGTATTAGACGTACAGCATAGAGTAAGTGTGTAAATATCTGCAGATTCAGTACTTCAAGGTAGCTGTTGCTCAAAGAACACCTAGCAGAGTTTCTCTTATTAGAGAACTAGTAATGCTTGGATTGATAAGTCATAATGGGTTTCTGCACCAAGAATGGTAATATGTAGAGAATGCTAATGGCAGTGCTCGTGGTGTGAAACACCTCTACGAACACGACTGAGGCTCAGACAGGTGCCTTGGTTGGGCATTCCACAGAAAAGAGTTCGTAAGAGCAGGGCGGAAACTGGTGCATGTAGCTGCCTGGTTCTGTCTTCTAGAGACATGGCTGCTGTGCTCTCATTGAGAGAGACGTGTGCAGCTTTCCTCTTACGTATGCTCGTATGAAGCAGTTAGTCTGGTAGCATTTAACTTAAGAAAAATTTAATGTGAACCTTGCTTTGTCAAAGTAACTTAAAAGTATGTTTTGCCTTTGTTTCCCAAAGGAATTAGAAACGCTCAGGACTCAGATACAACTACAGTCTGCAGAAATCTCGAAGCTTCAGATTGAGAATCAAAAGCTACAAGTAATGGTACCAGTGAAAAAATTCCTTTTCTCTTTGGGGACTAAATCTTGAAGACTTTGCTTTCCTGCTTATGCTGTCTGTAGCTATTGTCCTTAAATCAAGCTTGTTTTAATACACATCAGCAACTGATTCCAGCAGGGTTTTAAATGAAGTAATGTGTTACCTAGTCCAGTCAAGTCAGTGCTCTGTGAGGCCATAGGTCCTTGGTATTTTTAAACAAAGGAATACCAACTATGATCAGTGTTTTAAGCTAACATCCTAATCAAAGGAAGTAATCTCTTGTGAGACACAAATGCATGCTATCATGTACATGAGAGGGATCATCATTCTTACAAACAGTTGAGGATACTAATTTGAAAGTTGACGTACAGTTGAATAGCAACTCATAGGCGCATCTCTGCAGATCTCCAAATGCCTCAGAGCTCTTCCTAGCTGTGTGTTGAAAAGATAAAGCTTTATTGGCTAATAGGATAGTTAAATAAAAGCAAATGTGTCCTCAAAAGTAGCTAAGGGCATTAGAAAGTGAATGTTCAGTTAGAGAATATAAATGAGGAGTTGCAGGAAAATGTTACAGACGTTTCCACAGCAGAGCTAACAGCACTCCAGGAGCGTGGGCCACACGAACAATTGAAACGGTGGCAGTATGTGATGTTCGGTGCTCAGGCAGAACGAGGGTAGCTCCTGTGTGCCCTGCTTGACAACTCTGCTGTAACAAAAACAGGGTAGCCAGTCTGCGGTAGCTGGGCTCGCTTAAACTCCTGCTTCTAGCTGGTTTGTTCTGACTTGTGCACCAAATTGTAATTTTGGTATTGCAAGCAAGAGGGCTAGTGTGGGGAAAATACCAAGTGTTTAAATTAAGGTACAGATCATCAGAGAGAGGAAGGCTCTTAGCACTTTGCCTGTGCAGAGTCTCAGCTGCTCTGATATCGGATGCCATTGCACATGTGTTGGCCATGTGCGCTCATGTGGCAGAGGGGCATTCAAGTGCTCCATGCTGCCACCAGTTGTCACGCCACCACACTGCCACCTTACAGACCGCCTGCTCTTCCTAGAGCTTTGGCTTCTGTGTGGTATAACTGCAGAAGCAATTACCTTGAATTCATGCCATGTTGCAGTTACAGCTGAAAGACAGCTGCCACATTTTGGAAATAATAACTTTGGGTAGGCTGGCTGACACTAAACGAAGATTCGGATATTTAGCTGAATTTAAAAAAAAGGTTTCACACTGAAGAAGCATCTGAGTGAAGGCTGGTGGCCTGTAATAGACAGGGTCTGCCACAAAAACACCCAACAGTCTCTTTAGAGTGCACCTGGTATGAAATAAGGGTTGCACCTTATGTTCTCCTTTCTTTGTGCACGCGCATGTGTGTTCGTTGAGACCCCAGGAAGCACAGGTCTGTTTCCTGATGCCTTGCAGCACAGGATGTATATAATGACCACACCTTGGCTACGCTTTAAGAAGAAAATACGCCTTTAAATTCTGCAACTAACTGTATAATGTCTTAGCTTGCTGTCCTTCTATGGGAGGCGTTCAGTGCTCTAATACTGAATTTCTTGTCCACAGAACACAACTGCAGATGCGGTGTTAGGAGACAGCGGTGCAACAGCAGCGACCAACTCCGAATTGGAGGGCCGGCTCGAGCAAGAAATAAAAGAATTGAAGGTTGGTAGTGGGTGAACGCCAAACCAAGTCACTTTATACTCAGCCCTCAGTCAGGAGGACTTCTGCAATAGGAAAGGCTTTGGGTGGGAGTGGATTGTTTCCTCAGCATCTGAAGTGTTTCAAGCTACACAGGGGAAGCTGAATGCATCTCCTCCTTGATTTTTCCGCTTGGGAAATGTAGGCCTTGTCTGCTTTTAAAGAGTTGGTAAGGACAGTCTAGGAAAGAGCTTTGCTCTGACACGGACAGTCCAGTTTGGCTGGGAGGAGGGTAGCCACTATTAAGACTTGTACCTACCTAATTCCTGGTTGGTAGTAAGGGGAGTTTGGGTAAGGAAATGTGTGGGAACAAGGCCAGGGGGTGCTTGGTGGGGTTGGAGCTGTTACGGGTAGTGTACGGAATGTGTTTGTAGGATACAAGGCTTCAGCTGTTAATACGCTTATGGTGTAACTTGGTGTGGGATTTTTCCTGCTGCCAGAGCAAAGTAAAAGCCCTTTCCGAGGAAAAAGAATCACTACAACAGCATCTGGATTCATCCAGTAGTACAGTTGCTATCTTGCAAGATGAGAAAAGTAAACTTCAGCAAGAAGTTGCAGAATCAAAGAAAGAACAGGATGATCTTCTGGTGCTTTTGGCTGACCAGGATCAGAAACTATCTGCACTGAAGATCAAATTGAAGGACCTTGGTGTACCGGTAAGCAAAACAACGGGTCACGTGAGTTCTCGGGTCCGAGGCAGGTCTGAGCAGTCTGGGTATGGCAATACTCGATCCAGTAAGTCTGGTGAGGCATTCTTCTATAAATAGAGGGCTGTTGAATCTACCAGAGTTGCTTTCTGAACTTATGTTGGCAGCCACCAATAAAAGATGATGACTGCCTCTTGAAAGAAGCGTTCAGCTTCGGGATGCCGAGAGGTACCTGCCAAACTCCTGTGAGCAAAACTGCTTGTCGCGTCGGTGTCCGGAATGATACCTGACCATGTGCCTGGCCTTGCTGCAGCTTATCCCGGCTGCCAACTAGAAAGCAGATGATGGCCACCTTATAATCCTAAGGGATCATTCCACAGATAATACAAGTAATAACTAGAAAGCTTTAGACAGGTTCTTAAGCAACACTGCCAACTGTCAGGGCAGTTTCTGGGAGCCTTGTCTTCTGGGCAGTTTCTTTCAAGCATCCTTGTGACTCGCAGCTGGACGTGTGACGGTAAGGTGGACATAACTAGCTGTTGTGCTGCAATTACTGTGGCCAAACACCAGGCTAGAGCCTGGGTTACCTATCGGGAGACAATCATTCTGTCGTTTATGCAATCCTTCTTACAGGAAGGATTAACAGTTAACAGTCATCTGGTTTAGCTTCAGCTGCAGGAATAGGGTTTTAAAGAGTCTGCAGCGGGCAGAGGCATTATTTGTACTGAAAAGCATTTGTAGCAAGTGTAGATCCTACAAGTGTAGCCAAGGAAATCTTTGTGTCTCTTGACTATTAAATCACTTAAATAGGCAGAAAGTACACTAGAAGACATGAGCAGCTTCAACTGTGGCATTGCAAAGCACTTGGCTGACATGTTTTCCTCCTCAGCTGATTTGGTGAAGAATTGAGGGTTTTAGTTCATGCGACTGTATGGGGAAGTGAAGCGCGTGTGGAGCTCCTTACTCGGATGTGCAGGGCAGAACTGACGGTGCTGAAGGGAGGCTGCTGTTCCCAGGAGTCAGCCGTCCTTAGCAGAGAAGTTAAAACTGTGTGACATGACAAGATGACAGTTGTCTTTATTAAGTGCTAATTGATACAGCTTGGTAATTTTAGGTTAGCTTTAAGCGTATTTTCGCTCCCTCAGCACTTGTCTTGCCTTCAAAAGGCTGGATCAGAGTAAGGGATGTTACTGCTCACAGCAGATCTTTCTTAATTCCAGGTTGAAGATGAAGACGATATTGAATCTGGAGATCAAGGCGATGAAGATGAGGATGGGGATGAAGAGGAGCAAGACTAGAATGTTTTTGTGTGTTACCATGAAAACTAGATTGCATTGTTATTGGGGAAAAAAATCTATTATTGGTATAAAAAGCAAAACATCTGCTTATGAGAAGCAGATGGGAAAATGGCAACCATGGGACTAGTTACAAGTTACTGAAGTGCTTGAAAACCCTTCATACTAGGTAAAGCAAACAAAAATCACCGTTTAAGTTCTACATGAGTATCCCAAATTGTACTTGTTTAGAAGTTGCTTTAGACACTGTTTAAAGCGTGGGGATGACAATGTTGCTGCCGCATTTCATTGTCATTGACAGAAGTTCTGTGCGTCTGTCTATGGTTTTAACCTTCTGGAACTCTTAACATAATTAAATACGCAAGTATTTGGTTTAACACCTGTCAAATGGAATCATTGCCCCTGCCTTCAGCACGGAGCTTCGGTGTAATTCGTGGCTTCCTTTAAGAGCAGTGATGAGGTGGAAGGGTTGGGGTGGCTGCGGTGTGTGGTGGCCACTCGGCCGGCCTCATGGGCTGGTTTTGTGGGTGCAAATGGACCTGCACAGCGTTGAGTGCCTTGACACCTGATATGGCTGCGTCCGGAACCTCCCGCGGGGAACCACAATGCTACGCTAATAACGTGGAAGAGGTTTCATGGAAACCTGTGCAAGAAAGGTAGCGTTTCTAAGAAGAATCTCTGTGGAAAAACAAAGACCAATACACTCTTTCTAAAGATCTAATGTGCTACCGAGTCAGCATAAAAATGAGTAAAGAAAACTTGTTGACTACTTCAGTAAGCAAATGAAAACTACTATGATTTATATAACTTATTGGCTCTTGATAAGTGAATAAAAGAAAAAATTTTAAAAGAAAAAACTGAATGCAGTCAATGCATCAACTTCATTGTTTGGTAATAAAAATAGTTATGTCCACTTAGTACTCAGTCATTTAATTCACTTGTCCTGTTTTAATAAAAGGTACTTTAACACACACATAAAATTGTTGAACACCAGTGTAGGGTGGCAGATGAAAGCAGTAATATACCAGGTACTGGGGCTCTCATCATTTGAACATATAGGGGTGTTCAGGTTTTGCATTTTTCAACAAGATAGGCTTCAGTATTGGCTTGATTTCCTTGATTTGTGTGTTAGGTTTTTTTTTTTTTCAGCGTCCCCGAGGAGTATTACCTTTGCCAAGGGTGTTCTGGAGCTCTTATATCAAATGAGATTGATATATGACTTTTAAAGTTAGCAGGGGCAATAATAATAGAAAGTAGTTTACCTTAATGCTCAAGCTTTCTGTGTGGGGACTTAGTACAAAGTAGGTGAAATGGTGTGCGACCATTCTTTCTCACATATACTACAGTCGCAGGATGGGATTATTACTAATAGCTCTAGAATTTAAATACCCAGCTCCCACTATGTGCATGGATGTAGACTGGTATTTCTTAAATCTTGAAAATTCTGTTTCTAACTTGGGTTCTCCTTTAGGCACAATGCAATGGGAGTCTTAAACCATGGTGCCTGTAATCTGTTAAAGAAAAAAAATGAATTTACATCTGGACTTTATGGTATTGGTTTTATGTAATGATCTAGATGGTATCAGTTGTCAGGTCCTCTAATGCTCATGTTAGATTAGACTTGCTTAAATTGAATTTTGTCATTACAATGACTTCTGCAAGCTTTAAGCTAAACTACTTCTGAGTGTTGGAAGCCTTATGTGACTTCCAGTTTCTCCTTTCAGTGTATTTAAGCATTAGATAGTTCCAGTCTTGTTCAGTGCGGTATTTGCTTGCTACCATGTGCTGTCTATCCTCATCAGTTCTAAAAATGCCTTTTTTTCCTAATCTGTGGCTGTCCTGTGAGCGCTGGCATTGCTGTTTACTGCTGTAAACAGCACCACCCCCAGGGAATTGGTGACAACTTGTCCTACCCTGCTTAAACAAGACAGACCTACTTATTTATATCTGCTTGAACCTGTTTGCACATCACTGACAGCTGTCCCGTGAAACAGTGCTTTTCTTTGGAAGTGCTGGATCCTTCAGTAGAGAGCGAAGGTCATGGTGGAGGAGTGGCCTCGGAAAGCCGCATGGCTTTGATATGTACGGAGAGCTTGGAAAGCTGATGTGGTCTCTAGAGCTGGACCAGCAGGGAAATCTGCCCTTCCCTCCCTGTTCCGCTAGGTGATGGGTGACCTTGCACGCTCTTTGTCTATTCTACGCACCTTCTACATTCCACCAGACGTTTTCACTTTATTGTCTTCCGGGTGCCTTCCTGCAAGTTCTCTAAAAATGCTGTGGGTGGAAATAAACAGATATTTAAGTTGTTCTTCAGTATGCGATCATGCCCAAGGAGGCAAGCGTCCTCTCTTGAGTAGAGGGAAGGGGAATAGAGAAAGAAAGGGGAAAACAAACGAACCTTTTCCTTACACTGATGAGACAGAATCACCTGAAAAATAAGCATAAACAGAGACTCAGTATGTGAAAGCATAAGGCACGTGATTGATGGCCTGGCCTGATCTTGATCAGGAGCTGTTCTTCTGGCCACCTTACCTGGACATCAGTGCCACTCCCGAAAGATGGTATGCTGCAACATTTTTTTGTTGCCATTCTCTGCAGTGTTACGCTTGGGAAGTTCTTCCTTTTGGATGCAACTTCAAAATGTTTGAAATTGCAAAAAACGAAGGAAGAGATAACTAGGTGGGGTAGGAAGTTAAGGAGACAGACAAACTGGTTACAAACAGGTTTTGAAGAAACCTGTTCAAAGTGTTTTTCTCAATTAGAAAACCTGTTTTGTTGATTATTTTATTGCACCATCCTAGTGGTATATCTTCCTGCAGGTAGTAGACGTGTCTGGATTATAACTGTATTATTGTCAAATGGGTGGCCTTTGCCCAGAAGGTATTCACTTGACTGCATTCTTGGCTGTGTCATGAAAATTAGATTTATTCTTAATTCTTTGGAATCTTTTCGTGTCCCATCATGATTGGGACATCATGAGTGCAGGGTGTTTTTCCTCACTCTGCATAGCGTTTGGATCCTTTCCACATAGTGTCTTTGTCAAAGCAAGCAACAGATGATAGTGAGGAGGTAAATCCGTCATAGATTTCTAGCGTACTTGTTGCACATACTGACATTGATACAGATAAACTGGCCCAGAGGTGCTGAGCTGCAGGAGTGAAGAGCAGAAGCAAGTAATTCTGATTATTGTGTGCTAACAGTAGAACACTGTACCACACCTGGAGTCTAGAGCTGGTGCTTACGCGCCATGTCCAGAGCAGGCAGTGCGGGTCCCTTCATATACACCCTTTCGGTGCAAGGGTTTTCAGGAAAGGTCCAGCGCTGCCTGGTCTGAACATGGGCCGTCTTTGTCATTTCTTTCAGACACCTGCTGCATCATTTTCTGGATCAGTTGTTTGCAAAGCACAGACTTCAAGGAAGCAAAAGCAGCCTTACCTGTGTTTCACAGCCTCTGCCTGCCGCTGCTCTTCTGCAAGCTCAAAAATTGCCAAACCTCTTCATTTGTGTGAAGTTCTTCCTAGAAAATAAAATCAAAACAAAGTGTTCAGCAGCGCATGCAGGCTTAAGAGATCTTTTTTTTTGTAAATACTTCACTAGAAACAATGTCTCCCTTTCTTAAATTATAGGAATAAGGGAAAGTTTGAATGGGGAGAGACTGGAGACCGACTGAGGGGGGAAACTGGTGGCCGAGCAATCAAATCCCCAGCCTGTGCAGCGCTCGAGGGAGGTGGCGGTGGGTGTCCATGAGACACGTCTGCTCACCAACACCCTTCAGCCAGCTGTCAGTGTTCGGTGGTGTGAGAAGGACTTAATGCTGGCAAGCCGGACACCTCTCCGGAAGGGTTGGGTGCCCCCATACCACTTGCAGTGTCTTTCTCCCATCAAGAGGATTTTTAACCATTCTGCACTCCCTTGGCTGCCATGCTCGCTGAACCAGTCCATCCCATCAGCAAGGTCCCACAGGGTGGTTCTTCCATCAGCCCCCAAGGGACACTGGAAGAGAACCAGGACCTTTCCTCCTATTCCTCCTGCGTGCCCAAGTGTTTGCCAAACAACATCTCCACATCCTGCTACCTGCATGGCACTCTTGTGCGTGTGCATGTGCGGTCTGCATGAAACAGCCTCGTCAGTGACCCTTTGCAGAAATGGGTGTTGGGAAGTGACATCTCCAGCTCGAGTCCCCACCAGGCGAGATGTTGTAGCTCACCTGGCATACCGGTCTAACTAAACTGATTTTTGAAAAACCACAGGCCCTCTCTGTGGAGGCATGTGGTGAAACTATGTCATGAGATAGATAGCTGCAGCACTTACAAACTGCTCTCTGCTAATTTTATAGCCCTGTTGCGAAGGCTGTAGATTTTTCTGTACGTATCTGACTCCTTTGCTCCATGAAGCAGGCGCAGAACATGACATTTATTTGAAATGACATTTCAGAAACAAGAAGCGGGTCTGGACAAGCCTGTGATTGCTTCCTACCGCTTACATAAGAAACCAATAATTTCATGACACTGTTCTTGATCAAGGACACCCTACCGGACTGGGAGCAAACTGATGCAATGGACTCGGATCCTGAGGCTAATGTGAAGGTCAGGCCAAGGCTGAAAGTACCATCGGTGCATAATGTTGCGCCTTGAAGCTGAGAATTTCACTGCTGGGCAAAGAGGGGACACTCACCGGTCATTAATGGTTGCTCGCAGGCAGCACGTGTTTCACTAGAAGCAGTATAATAAATCACAGGGCAGACAGCCTGCTTGACTGGAGGGAGATACTGGTGCCAGTCAAGAAGAGCCGTTGCTCTTCAGACTGGTGCATTTACAGACAGGAAGACCCTTGAGAAAGCATGTGCTCTGCTCGGGGGTTAGTGTTGCAGAGGGGCCTTGGACCGACCCCTGTGACAGCAAGCCACAGATGAGCTCAGCACCAAGACAAATGAATTAGCCCCGATCGCGGGTGAGACCTGAGGCACAGGACAGCTGAGACTCCCCCCGGCCATGTCAGCAGACGCAGCCGTTGCAGCCAGATCAGTATCTCCTTACTGACCTGGGGTGCCGAGGCTACGTGACAGACCGGGTGAGAGAGGTGCTTCCCAGCTCACAGGGCTGACACCGAGCACACAGGTCGCAAAATGAGGCCCACTCTACAGGAATGAACCATTTCTGGCTCTTCTGTTAGTATGTCTCCATTTAGGCAAGGGCAGAACAGGCTGACTTCTGTGCAAGTCCCTGGCTGTGCCCGGAAGCGTCACCAAGAAAATCAACTGGGCAGTATGGAGATGTGCCCAGCTCTGCAGTCCCTGCCCTCATCTAAGACAGTCAGTGCAGGAGGACGACACCCCACATCCAGAGAGCGAGAAGGCTCTCATCTCAGTTTCACCACCAACCGGGGGCTCCCGGAGCTTCTGTCTGGTGCAGCCAGGGCTCTTGGCACGGTAGGGATTTCTAAATACCCTGTCTGACACCAAGGAGCCACGTGGTGAGCCCGAGGAAGATGAATTCTGCCTCCACAACAGAAAAGCAGCTTGCTCTTCGGCTTCTTGGCTCTCTGTTGGGGGCAAAGACAGAGCTGATGCTTACGTACTTCTCAATCGTGCTGGCCCCAGATTTCCAACAGAGCAGGAGCCAACTTGCAGAAGCGCACAAGTCCAAGGAGGAGCTTTGCCAGGACTTGGATGAATCTGAGTTTGCTTCTTGAACTCCCAATCACCCGCTCCTCCCCCTGTGGACAGATTTGTTGCCGGTATCTTAACGTATTTCCAAAGATGTTACCTGAAAGACCTTTCTTATTCATTCTGTATTTGGCTTACCCCAAGTTTTAGCCTGTCCCACGTATTCATATCTCCACTTTCAGAATAAAGTGCAGAGCGGAACAAAGGGTCTGCATAGCTGCTATTTGCAGCTTAAGACACAAAATAGGTGCAAAACAGTAGGATCTCTGCCGCCTCAGTGGAGGGAGGGCCAGGTTGCTGCACACTCACATCTCTAACGCTACAGGCCCCCTCTGTGGTGTGTACTCTTACCGGTAAGCACATCATCACGGATTTGGACATTTCACTGGACAAAGAGCTTAGCTCCCAGATACACATATGGTCCAAAGGCAAAGGAGAAAAGGCGCTTCCCCACTAATTAGGGGAGTCCTGAGACATGTACTGGTTTAAGCTATCAGTACAAGCCTTTCTGCACCTCATTCGGTGACAGATTCCCGCTGCTGACCACTCACATCGAGACGCAGTCTAAACTAAGACCAAAGTACAGCCAGATGTTGTCTTCCTGTCATCTCCCACAACACCAGCAAGTTGGGCAATGACAGCACAAAGTCACAAGCTTTGTCTCCACCTGCGCTCCTGGGGTCCCCTGACTCTCATCTGCATGCTTTCAGCCCCAAAAACGATGCTGCAAGGGACAGCGTGTTTGCCGCAGGCTGCATTCTTGTGCCAGTGGCTCGGGAGGGCGTGCGTGTGGCTGGGCAGGAGAAAGCTGCCGAGGTAATGAGTTAGACCTTGTTTATCCTTCGGCATGGCTCTGTAGCCACCCGGGCCTACCACAGTGACCCTGGGGAACGCTTTCCTAGCAGCTGTCCCGAGGCCCGCCAGCTCCAGTGTGGCCAGCAGAGGTCATGGTGCTCACACGCAGGCACAGCCAGTGGCCTGGTTTAAGGCAGAACAGAACCAATTTCTTTGCAGTAGTTTTACTTCCCAGTTAAGCCTCTTCTAACTAACTGCACTTTTTGAAATTAAGCAGAAATTAACCCAGCCAGAGCAGCCCTGGGCCACAGCTGGAAAACCCACGCGCTGCAGCTAGGGAGGGGACACGAGTGGAAGGGCTTCCAAGCTAACTAGACAGTTGCTTCAGGTTTTAAACAGGGCTGTAGGACAAACAGCCATAATATAACTTACTCTGCTGCTACCTAAGTCTAGTAATTCTCAACCTAAAATAGTTTCGGCAGCCAGCACAGTTTGAGGACATAAGTTTATCTGAAACAAGAGCTTGAAATGGAGCTTGGATTTGGACCTCAGCTGCAGAGCACACGTTGCCCTCCTGAGGCAGAGCAGGCGGTGGGACCGTCCCGCACCGCACGCACAGCTCTTCCCGCAGCCAGGGCCGGCTCTGCGGGAAGAGCTGTGCCGGCTCAGGGATGCACACGGTGAGCCTGCACCCGCAGGAGCGCTTGGCCAGTGCGGACTCCGTGCTTTGGTGCATCCTCTTTTCATGCCCACAGTGGTTCCCCGTTAGCGTGCTCCTGCCCGGTGGCCTCTGAACTTCTGGGGTCTCTGTGCTGTGCTTGTTAAGCAGCAAACAGGGCTCTTCTGCTGAATTCCCCAGGAAAGATGGAGATGCCTGGCAGTTTTTAGGTAGTCGGTCCCCTTGTCCCTACTCCTTAGGTGTAACAGAAAGAAACTTGCTTATGCCCCAGCTGTCGGGCTGAAGCCAGTGCTGTGTCGAGTCGGGTTTAAACCTTCCAAACTCCCGTTCAGCACTGAGGCGACACACGTGGAAACCCAAAGGCCTGTCTTTCCACTCCTCGACGGAGAAGGAACAGAGTCAAAGAGGGAGAGTGCCGGACCAAGTTAAAGGACCTGTTTTGCCAATGATCCACTGTGTGACCTCTGCAGATGAGCGGCTTGATTTGCCTCAGCCTCCACGCAAGTTCCTTTCCTGGGCTTGTGCAACCTTCAGCGATGCATGTTGTGCTGGATGTGGATACGGAGCCAACATCTCTGGCTGTGGGGCTCCTGGGAAATGCAGGTGGGAAGGCAGGCACAGCCAGCTCCCAGGCTGGGGACACGCTCCGGCGTTGTGCTGCCCTCCCATCCTCTCCCCTGCTCTCTCACGGCCTCCTCTTTGTTAAACTGCTGCTCCTGAGTTCAGTGCAAGGTGACTGGAGGGCTGCTTGTTTACTTACGTCTCAGTAAATCAAGGCGTTAGTAAAAGATCACCCAGGTTGAATGAAAAGTTTTATCTGACCGGAAATATCGGCATGCTTGAGATCACACAGGGTGTGAGCGGCAGGCGAAAGTGTTTGAGATTATCTTGTTAAAGATTTCTAAGCTGTTTTAAAGCACAAAATGGAAAAAAAATATCTGGAAATAAGATCAGTGCTAACTCTTCCACATTTTCCAGTGCAAAATGTGTCGACGTCTCTCTCCACTCACACAAACAGCAGGAACCGGAATGGACTGCCTGAAAGGTTTTATTTATTTGTTGGGCGGGTTGTTTTTTTGTTTCTTTTCGGGGGAGCTGTTTTCCCAAACATCTGTTGGTGGGAAAAACATTTTCCCAGGTGGCTAGAGAAGAGCGCATCTGTTAGGATGCCTGCTGAATGAGCAAAGGGCTTCTCCGGCCTCTCATGGCCACGAGTGAGTACAGGAATATGGGAGGCCGCCAACGGTCTCGCTGGTTTTGGGCCAGAGCAGCAGGCAAGGACAGCAGGTATGGCACCCCAAGACACTCTCCATGTGGGTTAGTTCTCCCCTGCTCCCTCCGGTGTAGCCGCCCCGGAGGGTGCAGAGCGGACGCGCACAAGGGCTGGGGCTGGTGCAGCAGAGGGCAGGAGAGCAGGCTCGAACGCAGCACCGGTGAGGGCAACTGCTCCTTTCTCGGTAGAAACGGACAAGGTTGTGTCAGCCCGCCTAGACGTACAGGCACATGCCAAAGGTAGAGTAGAAACACGCCAGGCTCACTCATCACTCCAGGAAATCCGCTTGGATAAGAACAAACTTTCTCTATTATTTTTTTTTAAATCTCTCAGACACCTACACTCAACTTTTGTCATAAGCTGTCTGGAGCTGATTTTATCTTGCACGCTATGCACTTCAATGGGAAGGAAGGGGGTGATGGTTGGGCAACTGATACAGGCTTCCACTCTGAGCAGCCTCAGCTGCAGAGCGATTACTCACTCCTCTTCCCGGCAGGACCCATTCTACCCGCTTTTCAAAGCATTTCTAAACACACGTGTAGCTGCAGGCCGCAGGAACGGCTGCCGTGCCAGAACTAATGGGGTTTGGACGGGGGTCTGAGGGGCTTGACTTGCTGGGAGTTTTGCTACCTTTTGGGCAGCCCCAGCAGTCCTGCCTTCCTCCTGCAACCGCTATGGACCCAGAGCAACTGCTGCTTCTGTCCCCCATTTTCTCTCTGTTGTATGAGAAGGCTAACAAGTACCTTTCATCTAGAGGCTAGGAGCTTTCAGCAGGGAGATAGATTATACCTTCATTCCCAACGATATTTTCCATACATTATTCTTAATCCAAGACCAGACCTAGAGGTATCTTTTCTCTGGGATTTCTAGCCCATGCCTATTTCCCACACGTGTGAGTGCATGTCCAAAGGGGAATGGGGTAAGCGAGGCCCATCAGGACTGTCATTCCCAGCTCTTGGCAGATCATGCTTTGCCCTGGTCACCTGCGTGTTGTGTTGGTGGCGTTTCCACCACAACCACTCTAGCTGGGTACAGTACAGACATTTGTTTGATTGGCTTGCTTTTAAAATAAAGCTGGGATGCTGAAGAGTGACATATCACTGATACTATCATGTGCCACCCCTTGGCCTGACCCTCCTGTCCTGTGTCCTGCTGAAGCCAGCGTACGTCAGCTACGGCCATGTGCCACCACTGCGCTATTGTGGCGGTGAGGTCCCATCACCACCAGTTGTCCTGCCTGCGCCGGCCGACCGAGTGAGCTCAAAGATGCGGCTCTGCCACCGCGCACGTGGTCTTGCTTCAGTCTCCATGCAGCCTTGAGGACTCGGCATTACTGTTCCCTGAATGAAGGATGCTACTGAGCAGTCCCGCCAGCAGTGCTACATTTTTCTGGCTATGGCTGAGCCGGTGGCCTTGAAGGGCTATCCCAATGACAAGAAATGTCACAACTTGCACTCTTTTATTGTGTGCTTTGCAAGTCCACAGAAGCAGCTGGACTTAACAGAAGCTATATGTCAGACACCTGACAACTTTGAAAAGATGCCCTTTATCCAAAGCTATGCTCTAGGTGTGCATTCTTTGGCTGGTTGCATCATCCGTATAAATCACTGACTTGGCCATCTGAAGACACAGAAAGCATGCAAGTGTCTGAGCTGGGCCCAGCGCTGTGGGTGAAGTGCTCTGATGTGATTACTTGAGGCAATTTCCTGGTGAAGTTTCATATATGCTTGAGTCACGTCTGCCTTTTGCTCTGGAAACCTCCTGCTTTGACCTCAGCAGACAGCAGAAAAGACCGAGTGAGAAATTCCTGCGCACCCCTCCCACCCCCCCTTTCTGCTTTTACCCTTGAAATGTAGCTTTTACAATGGGGCTGGCTATACAGTATTTTTCTTCAGCCTTCAAATCCTGTTTGAATGTTCCTGGTGACGTTCCCAGCTCCTCATCAGAGGTTTGTGCCGACTTCCGATTGAGCAGATAACGTGACTGTTATTCTTTCTTCCCTGTTGCTTCATGGTATGTAACAGGACATTAGTCAAAACAGTTGCTTCCAGGTGGAAGATTCGCTGCTGTATTTCCCTAAGGAATCTCCCAAACGAAGTGTCAGGGCAACAGGATTGATGATGTAGCGCATATTTCCATCTCTGAGAAGACGGCAGGACTGACAGCAGCTGTATGTCAATGCGACACCAGGAACTGCACAGAGAATCCCTGCTTTCTGCCAAAGCCGGTCCTTACATCCAGTCCCCTCTGCCAGCAGAGGAAAGCAGTATCCCTTTCCTTGGAGGATGCTGGCGAAGATGTGCTTCTAAGTGCCTGCTGCACCCGACATTCAGCAACGTGCATGTGCTGACTGAAGCTCGGGGGGCCTGCATCAACTGTCTGCTTACATATGGTGCCCGTGACCCATACCTGCCAGAGGCCACGGTTCTGCCTGGAAGGAAGGAGCAAGCTTAGAGGGAAGAGTGCTCTTGCAGCATGAATACCCTGCTCAGTTTCTCCCTGCATCTCTGTCCGTGGTTTTCCAGGCAGATTTCCAGGCGTGTGGAAATACATACGTCTTGCATCTGTCTAAGCCCCAAAGAAACATCCGAGTCCTAGATTGCTCAGGAAAGAAAGAGAGGGAAGGAAATGCCCATTTCAAATGGCCTCTCACTTCAAAGGTCTCAAACCCTGCATGTGGGATGTATGCTTTCCACAGCAGCCCCTTACGTCCAGTTCCCTCAGACACAAGTGAGCGCAGAGCAAAACAGTTTCAACCCTTTGTCTCTCCTTTCTTTGTCCAAAGAACAAGAGCGAGCAAGATGGAGGGTTGCTGGTGTGATGGAAAAGCCACTCTAATGGGGAGAGAAATGGGGACCCTCTTGCATTTGTGGCCTAAAGACAATGTCATTCACGTGGCCTGCACATGGCCCCTTGCTGCCCAGCCCCGCCAATACCTCCGCCAGATAAGAGGAGAACAGGAGAGGTCCTGCCTCCTCAGTGTCTTCTGCATCAAAGCAGAAGGCCAATTAGGGAGGAAGGCGCTGGCCCCATGCAAGCTGGGTTCTTGTAACACCTTGGAAGACAGTCGGCATGTCGGAGCAATGGGCAGCAGCCAGTGCCTGGGTGTGCTTGGCAGAAGACCAAGCGGGCAAAGACAAGCTCCATCTACCGAGTAAACGGCAAGCAATCTCCTGTGAGATCTTGGCAGCGGGAGGTATTCTGTAAAATCACAGCTTCCGCTGTGGTGTTTGTTTTGTGTGGAGCTGGGTTTTGTCCCATCGCCATCGGCAGCGGGGAGCTGCTCAGCTTCTGTGAACAAAGGCACGCAGGAACCCTGGGCTGCTCGGACAGATCCCAGCCCTCCCGCTGCCTTTTCGTGAGCCGAGCACGTGCAGCCACTCAGACATCCTTCACATGCCACGCGGACCTCAGCGCCGAGAACTGGTCTTTGACTCAACTGTGCTCCCATTGCCCCAGCCCTAAAGGGTGCAGGATTCCTTTAGAAACTTCCAGCCACTGCAGAATAAAGACTTACAGGTAATACGGCTTCATACTAACAACCTCCACACCCCGTGCTGACAGAAGAATACAGAGTACAAGAGGCAGTTTTGCCTTCCTATATCATGGCTTTTGTTTTCCTCAAAGCACCAAGACTCTGGGGGTTGCAGACCTGACAGCGCTGAAGACCATGATGGCATACAAGGCAACTGCCACTCTGGTGCGCCTCTGGTCCATGGGGATTGCTGGCTTCATGCTGAGTAGTTTTGTTGCATGTGGGCTGTGCTCTGCTCTGGGGAGGGCTGTTAACACCGAAATGCCAGAATTATAGAGTCATACCTGGTATCAGTGAGGAAACTTGGATGAGCGTGTATTTTCCCAAACCTGACTTCACAGTTTTCCAAAAGCCAACAAAAACAACTACATATATATTATACTATAATATATCTTTATGTATGTGTGTGTATATATATATGTATACACACTTGCTTATCCTGCTGAAAAGCCGCAGCTTAGCCAAAGTGAGCCCGCTCTGGATTTAGCAAAAGCAAATCAGACATGGCAGCTTTGACTTACGCATTTAGGATACTGTCAGCTAATGACTTCTAGTTCCTCTCTGTGCTAGAAAATTCTTTACGAGGGGCCTCGTAGAAGCACTTTGTGACCATTATTAGCACATGAAGTTTTGAACGGGGCTCAAGAAAAGGTGGTGCTTAAAAAGCACCTCGTTTGAATTCATGTCAACTGTGTATTTACGATACAGGACTGAAATGTGTCCTGGAGACGGATTTACGGCATGCGATGCAAACACTGCACCTCAGAGATGGATTTTGCATGAGTATGGATACACACATCCACGACTGTACCTTTAATCTGCCTGGGACTCTAATTAAAATTTATTGCCATGGCTGCAGGTCGAATGAAGTACCTTCAAGTGCCTCAAAGATCCTTCCATGCGAAGATCTTAGCTGGCATCAGTGGGGTGGGGGGCACCTCCCTGTCACCTCAGCAACTCTGTACCGATGCGGGGCTGCTCTTCAGTATCTGTCTGGCAAGAGAGACACTGCAGTGCTGGGACATCCCCAGGGGACCAGTATGTCCGGGCCACAGCAAAACCCACAGCTTCTGATGAAAAGTTCCCATTGTCCTGAGAAATCTGTGGCTTAGTATTTGTCAAAATCATAAAGATCTTGACTGTGGAGAACTTGAAAAGAAACTATGGCAAGAATATATTTAAATACTACCACTGGCTGCATTAATATTATTTTAATCTGGTGGAATGTTTATACACTCAAAGAAATACACTTTCAGGAAACAAGGATTATAGCTTGGATTTGGCAAATACGTTTGGCAGAGTCAAGGACTAGGAGGAGGTGACATTTTTCATTTTCGTTTCATTTTGTTTTCATATAATTTCATTTCTTTTTAAGGAAGCCCTTTGGATTATTTCCTTTTTAAATGTGTTTGTGGTGAAAATAGCCAGGATTAGATGCTGAAAAAAGGAAATGTTTTGGTCAACACCAAACAAAGTTTTTATGAGTCTTCCTTTCAATCTGTTGAAAACATGCTTTCAGGTTGATGCAAAAGACAGTATTTTCTTTGAATTTTTTTTGGTTCATCCGTAACAAAGATGTCCCTGTCAACCTATCTTTTTAAAAGTACCTACTCACAGCAGATATATTTTAAATATATCTATTCACAGCCTGCGAGGTTGTGAAGCAGAAACTGAAAAACAAAAGCAGCACTTCCGAGTTGATGCAGCTCCACCAGGCCACAAGGCGCAAATGCTGCTTGACCGAAAGTGGACCGAGATGAAGTGCCCGCTCAGTGAAGCAGATGGTCGCATCTGAAAGCCAGCTGCCGTAGCTGATCTTGTTGATCTTGTATGATTTGGGGTTGGGTAAAAAGAGGGTTAAGCTGGCTCCCTATTAATTCAGAATACACACTGACTACGTGTACTCATAAATACTGGCAGCGCACAAATGGAAGATTTTGGTTCCTTCACTGTGCTCAGGAAAAGCTTTCCCACTGTGCCACTGATCCAGCCTCATTTGAGGCAGTTTCGTATGTAGACTGGGAAGATTTCGTGAGTTTTACTTCCTATTTTGGAGGGTGGAGGGTGCTTTTCAGAGTCCGCAGAAAGAATGCAAGGCTTTCCATAGCCCGTTGGCAAACGAACAAAGATAACTTGAAAGGACTGCTCTTGCATTTCTCCCTTTCTTTCAATCACTTTGGTTTCCATTTCTATATTATCAAGGTAATTTTCAGCGAAACAAAACTGAGCAAACCCTCTGGCTCAGAGCAGACAGAAGAAGGCGGCACAGACTCAGCTGCCAGGATGCATTCTGCCAGTTGCAGAAGTCAGGACTCACTCCCCCAGTCGTAAAATTAAAAATGAGTTAAACATCCAGCAGGTGTTAATGGAAGGCATGAACCACCCTGCAAACCGCAAGCCTTGGAAGAGGTACAAACTAAACGCAGACAGGAAATCCCCCACCCAGCCAGGACCTGGAAGTTGCCTACACCTGAAGAAGTAACTGGGGATGGTTTACTTTAGGTCGATTATTTGGAAATGACTGAATGTGAGTGACGTTCATTCCCTTAGTTCTACCGTAACGTTATCAGATGAGTGAAAAATCAGCCCTTGTTACCTCCCAGCTTCCCCTAACTGGTAGGTTCTCTCCTCTCTGAAGACCTGATCCTGGTCTCCTTGATGCAGGTGTCAGAGGAACACTTCTGCCAGCCAGTACCTCTCTATACAGCTGGGTCACAGCCTTGGGGCATTCGGGGCTGGCTGAGGGATGAGGAAAGGGAATTATGTCCATAGCTGCATTTCTTGGTAGAACCGGGCTCAATGTTTCAACGATTGCTGCTTACACAAAATGTCTTTGCTCCCATCTTTACTATTCCTTCACTGAGATCCAAAAGCTGACAATATTACAGGGCAACAGATGGAGGTCATATTTTATGGATAAGGCAAACGAGCCATAACATGGCCAATACTCACAAGGAGGACGCTGGCTGGGACAACAGTCCCATACTTTTCTCTCTGTCATTCCATTTCACCTGGCCTGAATCTTCGCTAGAGTAACACGGCTTTTCTGAAATCCACCCACTCTTACTAGCAGTCAATTTTTCATTTCTCTATTCACACACCTCCCCTGCCCCAGCATGCCCTTGTTAGTTCAGACTGGCTCCAGCCAACTCTATGCGTATTTATCTTGCAGAAACAATCAATCACTTACGTTTTCTGGTTTATGGGCGTTCTCCCATGTGGCACCTGGCTCCATTACAGTTTGTTGTATTACGTGACCTCCCTGTCCTCCTGGAGGCTCTGGTATGGCTCCCAGCTTCATGCTTGAGCGCCAACAGCCAGCCACGGGTTAGGCCCTGCGACAGAACAGGGAAGGACTGTGACTCTACAGTGGCCAGTTTCTCCTTTTGCTTCCCAGGTATGCTTCTGTTGGGCAATGGGAACTCATTTTAACTGTCTGCCGAGATGGGGCTGGGTCAATTTGAGGGTTCTCTGGCTAGTGCCAGAGACGGAACATAAAACTGATCAGAGAGACACCAAGTGTACACATTTTCACACATCATTTTTTTGGCACAGAAACCACTCACTATGAATAAAGGGGAAAGAATAACTGAAGGCCTCTGGAGACAGAGGCTGCGGCGGTGACAAGCTATATTCCTTCAAGAGGTACGAGCTTGGTCTTCTTATCTAATTCTCAGTGTACCAAGGGAGCATATTTACATTGCAAAGTGTTCCTTGTATACCAATGCGTCTATGCAAGGCAATTAGTAAGTATTTTTAAAGCTTTCCAAATAAACTTCAAAGCAGGAGCACGTCCTGTTGGAAGGGAAGGGCTGGCTACGGGTGGGAGCTCTGAATGCCACCTGCTAATCCCTTCCTTCCTGCTGCCAGGCCTCCCCCACGGGTGGGCTTCTCCTGCCTTTGTTTCCTAGCAGAATGGCCTCATGAATCACAAGAAAGGTCTAGAAACAAACCAAATATTGAAAAAAGAGGCTGGAGCAGCAAGCCTCAGAGGTTGGAAGAGTTACACAACTCCCAAGCCCGATGCCATGAGTAAACACAGCTTCACGGAGCGGGCTGCCGTTTACCACCGCTCTCCCACTTAGCATTACTCGTTTCAGAAGCAGGACTACTCACGGCCGATGAGGCCAGTGCTCAGGTGCACGTCTGCCCGCATACGGGCTAAATAGGCAGAGCAGAAACAAGAGGGAAAGGACTCTTGCGCTGCCACCCCCTGGCTTTCTGGCCCCCAGGAAAGGAGCGTCCTGCTAGTCCCCCACCGCTGTGCGGACACTAGCTCAGTGCCTCCGTACCTCCTCGCTGCTCAGATGCTGACATGGGAGGGAGATGCCACGCTTCACGCATCCCTTTCCACACACAAGATGGAAAATGTGACCTGTGGCTTCCTACGTGACAGCTGTTTTCTGGGAACGCTGGCAGGGTGAGCCAGGAAAACCTTTGCCGTGAATCTTAGGCCAAGCTTTCCTTCGCATCCCATGCCTTTATTTTCCCAAACTATTTCAAATCCAGTGAATTAAAAACTGAGAATCAAACGTAAAGGAATCGCATCTCTTTAGGCGAGATGCCTTGTGTCAGTTATAAGATCCAATTTGCCTTCTTTCTGAAACTACAGATATTTAAAATGCTCCCTTCTTCTCCCAGTGGAATTCCCTCCTGGCTCAGGACACCATGTTTCTCTGCTGCCTCCTGTCACCACCCTCAGAAACTTGGGTCCCTGGATGGTCTTTGGGAAATGATCAAGACACGGAGCAGAGGCAGAAAGCTAGGCTCTTTGGTAGCCTGAGAAAGCTGTGGTGCTTCTCAAGGCAGACCGGCAATTAGGTGAAATGAAAGGCAGTCATTAGGCGAGGATGCTCATGGGTTACCTGGCCTGCCTTACCCATACCCACAGCGCTTCCTATAGCCCAGTGTCAGATTGCAGGGCGCATCTCAGTTTACCTGTAGACCCCGTATAATTACAGAAACATGTATCTTTTGGAAACATAATTGACTCTCTGGAACTGACGCACCAAGAAGGTGAAATTAAGAAAAGCAACAACGCACTGCAAATATTTGGGCAATTTCCTCTTGGCACATAATTGCTTGTTTTGTGACCTAAAAACCAGTATTCCTTACAGTCCTTCGTAAGGGTACAGGTTACTTAAACTCTTTATAGATGCTTTGATCCTTTCTGCAATCGAGGCGGTGATACATGGATCAACCAAATGTGACATAATTCCTGATGCTGCCATCTTGATGAGCTATGCCTCATGTGACCTACCAGCTCCGCATAGTTGCTGTGGGCACGCTTTATCAGCTCCATCTATTGCAGCCTTCGAAGAGGTCCCTCCCTAGCGCAGAGGATGCTTGAGAAACGGCGGATACCAGGCATGCTATGTTGTGTCATCAGCCCTTGATGAGGGGGTGAGGGGAGTCCGTCTTGGCAGTACTTTTCCACTTGCTTTCCTACCAGGGAGCTGGTAACCAGGCTGTTAGGACATGTGTGAGCTTCAGTGAGCTGATCCTCACAGAGCCAGCGGTCAGAGTGGGCTTGGAATACCTCAGTGGTTTGGTGATGCTAATGCAAAGTGAGTTATTTTCAGGTATGAGAGATCTCAGATGTTCCTTCCTTCCAGAAAGTACCTGCAGTTGAATTGGAATGGGCCTAGATAATACATATCCAGTGATTCGTGTTAATAGTCACTGGAGATGTCTGAAAAACATGAAGGTTAAAGGCTGTGGAGCCTCTTTTCATTCAGCAGTGACTTTCCAGCACTTCCCATGGGCAGATAGGAGCAAAACTCCAGAGCCGGCAATTTCCCAAAGAACGGGAATCATAAAGAAAATGAACTTTCTGTTTTGACAATGCAATTGCTGTGTTGCCATAACATTAGTGTGTTTCATTTTGACAATGGTGAAAATATTTGTCTGTCAAAAGGTACTGATGATACATTGCGCTTAAGATCTGAGACAGTATTAAACATAACTGTGAAAAGCAAATTGTAACACAGCGAAATTTATGAAAATTAGAGTCTCTGGAGGCAGGATGAGGGAAGGGGAGCAGTCGCTATGAAAAGGAAACCCAAAGAGTAGAAAGAGGAAGAATACCCTGCACAAGAGAGTGGTTGGGAAGCCAAAAGGCTGGCTGACGAGGAGATGCGCCCGTCCTGGTCAGTACTGGTGCACACACGCACCGTGACGTGAGAGAGGAGAATGCTCCCGTATTGAGTCTTGACCCCAGACTGCAGCCTGTGGCTCAACTTCCCGCCCCAAGAAAACATTGTGCCTTGAGGAGGTGTTTGTGCATCTCAAGGGGTAAAGACTGGGATAAAAAATGTCATTTTTTTTCTTTTCTATCCAGAAGACAAGCTAGAGCTGGCTCCCCGGGAGCAAGGGCTTGATTCCTGTGCGTGGCAAGAGATCTGCTGAGAGACAAGGGAGAGCTGGGACTGGAGAACTGCTCTGCTGGAAGGGCTGTCTCAGGAGGGAGCAGGCAGGGCCTCTAAGAGACCCCTCTTGTCTGGTCACAACGGGAGCAGGAAAACAGGCAGAAGGGGACTGAGGATGCCCTAAGAAAGCGGAAGATCTCCAGAAGGAAGCGGGAGAGGAGCAGGAAGCAGTGAAGGGCCGGTGCTATGTCGAGCCCTTCCCTCAGGACCTCACTCCTGAGATGTTCTACAGGAATAGTTCTGATTTCTAGTGGGCCTTGGGTGGTGTGGGAGCGAAGCGGGACTCAGGTTTCAAGCAGCTGGAACAGTGAATGGCGTTGCTCAATTGATTTCCCTGTGGATTTGCTTGCGACGACTGCCGACAGCTACCCTTAGCTCCCTTGGCCTCCTCACTGGGGCGGATGGACTGCAACCCAAGAACGATTTAGGGAGCCCTTACCCTCCAGCCATGGGTGAAAGGAGAGGAACTCACATCCAGCTCTAGATCACAGATACACCAGGCTCTGTTGCTCAGGTTCGAGGATGTCAAAGACGTATCGAGGCCTGGGACAAGCTGCAGACCATGACTGACTGGAACAAGCTAGTCAGATTTTGATTCAAGGCAAAAGAATCCCGGAATAGGCTCTTCTTAGAGATTGTATTGTCACTGCACGAGTGAGGATTAACCTGGAACTTTCAGCATGGATCTTCTGCTTGTGAAATCCTGGCCTTTCAAAGTCTGTATTCCCCTTTGAGCCCCTTCTGTAGTTTTATTATAAAAATCTTACAGTTGTATATACAGGGAATTCCCCCTTCTCCTGCCTAAGAAATTATGCGACATATAACTAAAAGAGCCTCCAAGCAGAGCGTCTGAAACAAACTTCACTAAGTGGCCTGGTGCTCCAAAATTACGCTTCCCATAAATATTTTCTCCTCTCATTTCCTGTGTGCTACTTGCTACGTTATTTGTTAAAGTCAAATCACCATGTGGCAACGGCTAACAAACATAATCTGACTGTAACTGCCCTAGGAGCGAGTGAAACTGCATGGACGAGAAGGACAAGCAAGTGGAAATGGAAACCACTGATATTGCAAAGTGCAAACTGATAAAACCAATAAAACGCCCTCTCCTTTCCCGACTGGCAACGGACTACATTGGTAAACTGGCCTTTAACACGGGTGACAGCGACCTGCTTTAGGAAGGTTTTTTTGAAAGACCAGAGGGCACAGCGTTTGGGTAACGTGGCACATCTGCTCATGACTCAGTGCCTCCGACGTCATTCCTGCTGTTGGCACGAAAAGGGAGAAAGAGCAGCGAGTTCAGATAGGACCAAGGCCATCTCTAATTTAAAACGGGTGGGATGTCGCACACCAAACTCTAGCCAGGCAGCAGCGTGTGGTCTCCCTGACCACCTCCTCATTAAAACTCCTCCTCCCTCCCCGCAGGAAACAACTGGGGCCGAATCCTCTTTTCCATGCTGGATACAAGCGGCCGCCATGCTCTGCAGTCTCTCTGCGAGGCTTCATCGTGCTTACCGGAAGGTGAAAGACCCTTGCACCGAGACGGGGAGGTATCCGGCCTGAGATGGAGAGGAATACTTTGCTGGAAGTATTTTTCAACCCCTGCCATTCTGTGATTTTAACATCCAAGCGGTTACTAAAGGAAGGCCCTATATGTGAGTGGCGCGTCCGCAGGCTTTTGTCTCTTCCCTGCTGCACGCGGAGACGTTTGCATCTCGTTTTGGTCCTGTCTCTGGAATGAGCAGCACTATCTTTATGTCAGGCGGCCTTTAGGGACACATGGGCCCGTGTCTCAGCACCTGCCCTGTAGACTGCCCACAGATGCGAACCTGCCCCTCAGCAGCCCGTGCCGCTGTGCTTGTGCGGATGATTTCTCCTCATGCTGGCTGTTTCCAAGGGCTGTGTCGGTACCCATTTTGCGCTGGCCAAAACCAACTCAAGACAAAAACTGACTTCTCTATGAAGATGTTTTGGACTCCACAACTGTTTTTAATTAAGACTGAACTCCAGTCCCTGGAGCATGCCAGCTCACGGGAGACAGCATTTCTAAAGTACCTCCTTTCTCTCTTGTCCCCAAGAGGTTAAAGGCTTCTTCTGTTGTCATCCTTACTCGCCATCATTTTCCTTCTCCCCTTTCCATGAAGCAGCAATTTCTTCCCCGCATCGGCATATTCTCTGCAGCCTGCAGGCAGCATCAAAGAAAATGACGGCAAGCTGTGGCCTGTCCCATAGGAATGCCATCCATCGGCAGGCAGAGGGAGCAGCGGGAGGCACGCAGGACTGACCTCGCTGGTGGAGGCAGGCTGCGGGGTAGGGAGCTGCAGAAGATAAAATGCACCTGTTTTATTGAAGGCGTGTTTACACTGACGATCAGATCCTGTCTTACTCTGCTAAAACCGTAAAGTGGAGTGGCTTTTCTGGAACAGCTCCTGAATGGGCTTGTCCAAACAGCAGCAGGGGAACATCAAAAGGTGCAGCGATCATCCGCAGATATGCACCCGAACTGTCTGATCCCAAGCTCCCCCCAGGCATGGCTTAGTAGTTTGTCTGCCCGGGATGAGCTCTCTCTATAGCTCTCCCTTATACCAGAGCCTCTTTCCATGGTGATTGCTTCATACACGTGGTAAAGGGCTCACTGACTCCCTGTCAAGAAGGTTTGATATCCAAAGAATAGTTATGTGTTGGATAACCCTACACGTGAAGCCCTTTGAACAGAGAAAGGAATGGGAACGCAGGCTTGGGTCAGTGCTAGAGCAAGCAAGTCCCCGCTGCAGTGACCCAGCCACGGTGGGAAGTGCGTTTGCATCAACCACCTTCCAGTAATTATAGCAACAGATGACTCAAGATCAAAGTGTGTTTGTGAATGATGTGGCGAAATAAATCTATGTAAATCTGAGCTTTTTTATCTCTGGATCTGTCTTTAATGCTGACTTCTGTCCGGCTTTAACCTGCCCTGGGAAAACATCTCGGCTTCCACTGTTGCAGCGCTGGTCTGGACAGACCCCCAAAAGCCGCCGGGCTTCCTCCACGCTCACCTCCTTGCCTCGTGCACAGTATGGCTGGGGCTGGCAGCCGCTTGTCTTTGGGGCCTGATGCCCAGAGTTCTTCTCAATGCAGAAGGGCACGTTTGCTGTCACAGTGAGTCAACAGAGCCAGGTGCCCGGGTGCTTTGTGCTGACACGCCGAGGTGCTGCTGGTGGTTGTTACTTCCAGGGTCTGCTCCTCCCATTATCAGCACCCCAGTGGGCAGATGCTTCTCCGCTGGCCGTAGCCCAAGTGCTCCAGAGATGGTTTCTGATCCAACTTCTCCTAGCCTTGCTAGACTCCAAAGAGGGTTTGACAGGAAAGCCCCTTGATTCAGGGTGACACAGGTGACAGCTGGTGGCTGATGAGGACGTGGAGAGGGTACCATTTGCCCAGCCCTCTGAATATATCCCATGATCGCCCTTCATCTAGGTTGAATCTGTTTCATCTTCTTTCTGTCACGTATCCTCCTACCAGCTTCTATCATGTGTTTATCCTGTATTTTCTAATTAGTTAATTACTTTGCCCATGATGCTCCAGTCGTTACCCACACCAGGTGTTCTCTTTGTGCCATCGATCTGTAAGCACTCCATTGGGACGTCTCCTCTCTGGACAGCACCACGCACGTCTGGGGAGATCTTTCCAAGCCCTTGAATGCACTGCAACTCTCCTGCTCCTTAGCCTAGTTCCCACCAGTTTCACAGCCTTGCTTTCAGTTCCCTTTCATCTGCACTACTGCAATAAAATACTTCTTTTTTTTTATTCTCGCCTTTGTAACATGGCTTTTGCCTACAACACTCTGCACACGAGGAGCAGGAGAATTCTTGTTGTTAGCTTAGAACACAACACAGGATAAAATCCTGCCAGAGGAGTAACTTGCTGGGTGAGAGTGCTAACGAGAACCTCAGCTGTCCTTGCCTGTGTCCCCTCAGAGGCCGACCACCAGGGGCTTGGTCCCAAATGTCACTTGTCTGAGCTGCCCTGCAGGGACCAGGTGTAAATGCCTTCTAGGGCCACAGTGAAAAGGGATTGTGATGATCAGTGGTTCAGTTTGCTTTGTCGCTGTGTCACGGATATTCACCTGCCTCACCTCATGCTGCAGCATGTACTGGATGGTTGGTTCCCCAACAGAGGTTACAAGAAATGAGCCAGGGAGAGGTTTTCTAAATGTGAGAAACAAAGAGAGAGGAGTTACTTCACATACTGGTCTCTCGTGTGGTTGCACACTGGCTCCAGACGTGTTTCCTGCACAGTTCCTGGCTAAAGGTGTTTGAGTCACAAGCAGCAGAGAGTGGAGAAGGCCAGGGTGGCTGGGGGTTAGGTGGAGAGAACGAATCCTGACTTAGAAAGCGTTCCCCAGATGTCCCTGAGACAGTCTTGATCTCTCTTGGCGATCTCTGTTGCTTTCGTTTGCTGTTTTAATTCCAAAGGCATCTCCATAGCCAGTGCCTTCTGCCCAGTTACCACGTGGCAAGGATGACCATGTTGGATGAAGTTTAGAGTTGCCACCTGGGACTAGAGACTGATGCCATCTATACACAGGATTTCCCAAATCACATCAACCATCTAGATTTTTCATTGCTTATGCTGAGATGCTGTGTTGCTCCTACATGCTTATTTCTCAATAGAGAGGCTTAATTACTGGGTTGTAAAGCTCCCAAGGGTCCTATGAAAATTGAACTGGAAGAGCAAAGTATTGTGACGTACTGGGACTCCTTAAACCGTGATAGGTTGCTATCTGGCAATTTGCTGTAATCCAGGGGAAGTCTGTCCCGAAAACCAGATGCCCAACATGCACATGTTTTGGTTGCTATCATCAAAGTCTACAAGATGAACAGGCAATTCATTATCATTTCGGGTAGTGCTTCGAATGTTATCATTTGAGCTTCTTAAAAGCTTAATCTTTCTGTCTCTGGGATCACATCTTCCTGATGAGGAACAATTAGAGTATCCTGTGGTGAAACACTGGATTATTATTAATGAAACTTGCACTGCCCTGGAGTTTTAATTGACTCAAGTGTTTAAACACATGCCTGACTGAAAACATGCAGGCACCCTCATTCCTGCCACAGGAGCCACCAATGCTTTTCACGCAATGCCACGACATGCTAACTACTAAAAACATATTTGATCATTTATTAACCTCAGTTCCTCACATGTCCTACTCAAAATCCCTCATCAGAAAGTGCCGAGCACTTTATGTGCCCTTGAAACTAAGCAGGGCTTTAATTGCATGTTTCTTTTCCTTAGGTTTTGCAGGAAGAAAGAACTGGATTTTGTCAGTGCAATAGCTATCCATAGATTTCTGTTTGCCTCTGAGCCACATTCAGTTGGGGTCTGTACTATCTTGAACCATTTTTGTCAAAATTTTCAAGACAGGAGCTAAGCTTTGACATTCGCACACCGAACTTATGTATCAGGATGCTTTGATGGTGGCCCTTGGTGGTAACGTGCTTCTGTCAAGCTGTATATAAGCTTACAGCTGAGATGAAATGCTCAACCAGCTCGTGTGGTAGGGACAAAGGGGGTACCCTGGGCCATGACTGCCACCTGGCCCAGATTAGAAAGACAACATAGCTGAGGATTTTGCCCATATACAGAAGGCAAAGGCAGGTTTGCTAATTATTTAAAGGAAGTCAGGGTTTGACATCGATGCGTCTGTTGTCTCATCCCACCCGTCATGGTTTCAGCTGGGATAGAGTTAACTTTCTTGCCAGCAGCTGGTGTAGCGCCGTGTTTTGGATTTGGGATGGGAATAGTGTGATAGCGCACTGGTGTTTTTAGTTGTTGCTAAGCTCTCAAGGCCTTTTCTGCTCCTCACACCGCCCCACCAGCGAGGAGGCTGGGGGGGGGCACAAGGAGCTGGGAGGGGACATAGCTGGGACAGCTGACCCCAACTGACCGAAGGGATATTCCAGACCATATGACGTCGTGCTCAGCATATAAACTGGGGGAAGAAGAAGGAAGGCTGGGATGTTCAGAGTGATGGCGTTTGTCTTCCCAAGCAACCATTATGTGTGATGGAGCCCTGCTTTCCTGGGGATGGCTGAACACCTGCCTGCCCATGGGAAGCAGTGAACGAATTCCCTGTTTTGCTTTGCTGGTGTATGCGGCTTTTGCTTTACCTATTAAACTGCCTTTACCTCAACCCATGAGTTTTCTCACTTCTACTCTTCTGATTCTCTCCCCCATCCAAACTGGGGGGGTGAGCGAGCAGCTGCGTGGTGCTTGGTTGCCGGCTGGGGTTAAACCACGACACCACCCTTCCAATCCTCCTTTCCCATTGCAAGCTATGGGATGGAGACAGTGAGGTTTCAGGAACATGCCCTGTCTTTGCTACCTGTCTGTATGACCGGGATACAGCTACATCTCAGTTCCTGCATGGAGACCGCTCCCGCAGTACTGGTTGAATTTCGTGGGTGTGGGCCGTGTGCTGGAGCAGATGCAAGGTGCTTGCTCAAAAAGGAGCAGAGATGACTGGATTTGGTGCTCTGGGCCTTCCTCTCGCTGTACCTCATCTTCATGGGACAAGGGCCAAGGTGAGCAAAGGCACTGGTTGCTGCCAATGGCTATCAACGAGGAGCACTTTGTGCAAGCCACCATCTGTTGCCCTGCTAAATGTCATGATCCAGGAATGCAGATACTGCTCAGGCAGTTGCCAGCTGGCCGAAGCAACTGCAGGTGTGTATCTTTTTATTTGTTTATATATGTAAATTGAGTCCAAAGTCTCAAACGATTAAGTCATGCGATGCAAGGCATGTGACAGAGTGGTTAAGAAATAGCGAAGGGCAGACAAGGGTGACAAGAGGAAAGCATTTCAAAGTGGCAGCTGTGAGCTGGATCATGTTGGAATTGGGTAACCTGGATTTAGGGGAGAGGTTGGAAAGGAAGGGCGTAGCACTGGGAGAAGAGCTCGCTCTTTTTTTTTCTCTGGAAAGGGCCCTGATCCTCAGGCTTGGGCCCTGATTTTTGTTTTACATCCACTACCGCAAGGCTGATGTGCACACACTGACCTCATCGGAGAGGGGCCTGACTGATGCCCAGAGAAGCCACAAGTTACTGGGGTCGGCTGCAGGTTTTGGGACATGCTGCCAGTGCAAGCAGAGGCCTTCCCTTCTTTCCTCTCTCCTCTCCTCTCCTCTCCTCTCCTCTCCTCTCCTCTCCTCTCCTCTCCTCTCCTCTCCACTGGAGAAGTTATTCAGCTGGTTGGTAGACATGCATTGTCCCAGGAGTTTACTCCTGCCTTCTCCGTGGCACATGAGAAAAGGCAGAGAGGTGAATGAAACGAGCTTGTGGACGGGACTCTGTCTGCTGGACTCACGCTGGATCACACAGGAAGTCTTAAGCTGAGTGGAAAATGCCCACTTTAATGGCAACCGGATTTGGACCCATAATTACCACAACCACCACATGTCTGATTTGCAGTTGTCTGCACAAACAAATTACTTGCCCATGCACTGATTGTGCTTCACATTAAATGCTCCTGGGTACTGGTCTTCCAAAAAAAAACCCCACAAAAACCTGTTTTTAGCAATACTGGTCTGATCCTCACGGAAATGAGTAGGAATTTCTGTATTGACTTCAGGAGAGCTGGACTGTATCCTCACACACAAACCAGCCCAGTGGCAGACATCAAATGAAGTTGATCCCTAGCAGTCTACTGATGTTACCACCATTTCTTTGAGTAGTTAGAAAGAACAAGATCCTGCAATGACACACCACAATGTTTGTTGTGGTACATAAAGCCAAGAAAAAAAAAAAAAAAAAAAAAAAAAAAAAAAAAAAAAAAAAAGCCTTCCCAAATAATAAAAAAAAAGTGCATTTCATGTCCCTTTTGTTTTTCATGGACCAAGCACCTTACACACAATTTGTTTGTAATCTGCCAAACAAAGGGTACTTGGGTCCATCACTGAAGACTGACATAATATAGCCAGAAAACCAAGCCTAGAGAGGAGAGCTGCACCATTAAAAATGAATCATTGCCTTACACATAAAACTCTACATCAGTACCACACTTACTAAGCTTTGAGGCATACAATTCCAGGGAACAATGAAAAGCTTATTTTAAATTAATTGATATTGTTACTTCTGAGTTTCTTGTTGGTGGCTGCTTTCATCCAGAGACTAAATGCTGTTTATACCACTGCCGTATGGAAAGCACTGGAACAGCCAGTAATTGTTTCACCTCCACTGACTGTTGGCTTCGTAGAAATGAAGTATTTGCATTTTTACTATGAGTATTTTTCTTTTAGGTATAAGACTAATACAAAACCAGCACAAAGAACTAGGTTTGAGTCTCTAATAAGCAGGAGTGTCAAACTTTACAGGCTGTTGTGGTTTGGGGCTTTTTTCAGAAGAGATTTCCAAACTGTTAAGCTCAGATTCATCAAATCCTATGAGTTTCTGAGTCCATAAGAAATCAGCAAGGTGGATGTGGAATGTGTGTTAAAGACCCAACTTGTGCCTCCAGCCAGATGAACGGAGAGTAAGAAGTGTGCAGACACTCAGCAGGGATGCACACCGACATTCCACCGCAGCCCCTCAGTGAGGGAAGCTGGGGCAGGAAAACTAAGTGGGCTTAAACTGGAGCGCGGTAAATTAATTAACAGGATTATATAGTGTGTGTGTTTGCCAGGCCAAGGGCTGGATTTGATGCACTAGGAATTACCTTCAAGTCCTGTATTCCTACACTAAGCCTAAAATACAGATTAAGTCATCTAAATAGAAGTGCTCCCTGACCTCAATGGATGTTGCATAGGGGAAAAAAGAATCAAGACTGTCTGTATTTAACGTTTACTCATTATATATTTACACTAACACCAAAATTTACACACACAGCATTGATGTATGTAAATCTTGACCTAAATTTTGAGGTTTGATTGAAGGTATTTGCTCCAACAAGCCATATCAGTTTGGCCATTTCCTTGCTAGATACCTTTGGCAGTTCTCCCCTGAAGAGTGGCCACTCCAGGTACAGAAAGACGCTAAGAGGGTTGAGCAATATGTTCTATACACGTCTATGCCCTGTCATCACAAGGCCGTAGGATTTCATTCAATTACCAAGTCCTAATAGGCGTGCGGCACTTGGGACTGATTTGCTGTTGGCTTTTGCAGAGTTGTTAGAGGGGGAAAGTATTTTTTTCCACTGGTGCTGTTTGTTTGTTATTCTGCTGTGAACTCCCCCAACTCCTTAGTGTCAAAACACCTGGCACTGCTGTCATGTCTGTGCTGCTTGTTTGTCCTGTTACCCCAGGTGCCGTGGCGGGTGGGAATTTGGCTGGCCCTGGGGAAGCGAGCCACATCAAACACCGGCGCTCGGAGTCGCATGTGGATTGTGCTGCCTGTTTACTCCCTGCTGGGATTCTGGTAGGCCGGGGGTTTGGGCTCAGCTTGCCAGGGGAAGATGATCCTCTAAGAAGATGTCGCTGCACTGATGAGAACGATGGGAAGGATCTCCACAAATTATATGGGGTTAATGTCGGGAGCACAGCGATTCTGGACTAACACCACCAGTGTAGGTGACACCTCAGCCCAGCTGGTACTGGCCACACGTGGGTTCATAGAAGTCAGCTTTAAGCTTGAGGCAAGAAACATCATGTAACCATACAGAAGTGAAGTCCTACGTCCACATTTGCATCACCAGGTCTGGTTGCCCTCTTTTCATGGTTATCAGAACGCCCACAAACTCAACCAGGTCAGCTGCAGCCCCCGCCTACTGTACAGCCTCGCATAAAGCAACTTTACCAGCACCTACAAATCCAGTTCAGTCCCCGGAAAAACGTGAGTGGAGCAGTGGTAGAGACCATACTTCAGGGTGGAGACTCTTCTCCCAAAACCAGCTGCAATTGTTTGTTGTGTAATGGTGCCAATGAAGTTTTGTAACTCCCTCATATACTGGCAGGATTCACTCGATCACAAGAGTAATTTCACTTTCTGGCATCTATCACCCATCAGAAATTCCAGGCCAGAGCTTTAAAAAGCAGCTAGTGACTTAGGATCTCATGACTGCTGAACATTTAGACTGAGGTATCTCAGCAGGCATGCACAATCCTCCTCCTCATAACAAGCATCAAAACTGTGGGTCGCTCCAAAAGCCCTAGGCTGTGATGTGGAGCTAACACTTGCCCAAGATGAGTCACAAAAGCTCCTTCTGAACCAAAATTTCAGCTCTAAGACCCCAGATGAAGATCCCTAGGCAGGATTTCAGCGAGCACACACATCCTTTCCCCAGCTACAGGACTGCACACAAGTTTTAGGTGCAACAGTGCCACGGGCACGAGGCACACATCTTAGGAGCACCCAAGGGCACCTGCCAGCATCGGCAGAGGCCACAAGCCCTGGCAGTGCTGACAGGCTTATGGCAACACCAAAACATGACCACTCTCAGCCTCGTGTCAGGCTTTGAAGCTCACACAACCAGCTGGCTGACACTTGAGGAGGAACATGGACACAGACGCTCGAACACAGAGGGTCTGATGAAAGTCGTACAAGCTCCTCTTTCAGCTTCCTCCAGACCTAGCTCACAGGGAGGTGCCAGGCATCACCTCCAAAGGCTTTCCTCAAAGCAGTCCTGCCACATGCTGCGCTTCATCAAAAACAGCATGGCAAGGGGACGCCCGGAAGGCGCCTGCTGTGCTACGCTGGCACTGGCCTGCCTGCTGAGTTGGGTTTGTGGTCCCAGGGGTCTGCTTTGACGAGAGCGTGGCTCCTCGCCCCCGAGGAGTGAGTCCAGTCGTGGTGTTCCCTATCAGCTTATCTCCCTCTTGCGTCACACGGCTGCTCTGAATGCTGTGGGCGACTGGCAAGCCTTAGCCAAACTGCTGCTGCCTGTTGGGTAAGGAGGGAAGGACTGGGAGGCCTCTGTATTTACACTTGTTTCAGGAGACCACCAGCAGGGCTGAGGGGACTAAGCAGGACTGTCAGCAAACCGTCAAGGAGAAGCTCGGCGCACGTTTGCCAGCTGGCAATCAGGAGTGCAAGTGCAATGGGGGCCACGAGCAAACTGGAGAGTCTGCCATGGTGTGGGGGCACAACGGTCACCTCCCCAGCTTGTCGAGTTGTACACAGGGGCCGGCAGCCACACTGCTCGGCAGCCTGCCATCTCCAGCCTGCAGCCCCAGCGGCCCCTGGGTGGGTTTGCTGCTCAGCCTGAGGTGATCTGAGCGCAGTAACGTGCAGGGCTCGTGCAGGACTCTTTGGTGGTTCAGCACCTCTCACAACTTGCACCAAATCGGCCTCCTGATACTCAGAGCTGGTTCCTGCTTCGGACAAGCTTTGGACAAGACTGGGCTTTCTTTGTGAGACTCTGCAGATAGTTCCTGCAGGGGAACCCTAGCTAAGTAGCTCCGAGACCTTTCCATCCAGCAAGACTGACCCTATTTGGGTGATGCTGCTAGTGAAGTGAATCCCGGGAAGCTTGGCAATCGTATCTTACAGCTGAAGGTCTTTAGTTAAGCTGTAAAAAAAGCATCCTACCTTCCCTGAATCCATCTTGAACTCCGCCCTACACCAATCCCTAGCAAAATGGTACCTGCATCTGTTCCACCCAGGCACACAATCAAATGGTGACTCATTGTCACATATTCTTATTCATGCATTTATTGCCCAGATAACTCTCCATTAAGCTAATGAGTCATTCTTTTACACCCACCAAATGCATAGCTAGGATGCTGTTGCTTTCTGCTATTCATAAATTAGGAGAAGAAGGAGAACAGACAGAATCTTGATCCAGAAAATGTGTCTCCTCCAGAGAAGCTCTTCAAAGGATGCACAGCTGGATTTGTGACCTCTCCATAGAGTCCCATTTAGCACACTTAGTGAAAGTTGGGGTATGCTTTTCCTACACATCTTATTTTGAATCTTGTCTGCTGTTTAAAGGCAACAGGACTCTGGGTGGAAGAGGGAGGACTCTGCCGGTGAGATACGTAAGGCTGCCAGGTTTAACAGGATTGTCCAGGACCCTTGCAGCTCAGACATTGTCCCTGCTCTTTGCTTGTGAACTGAGTGGAAGAGATCCCCAGCCACACAGGCCACTCACCCGGAGTTCAGCTCACTTCAGGTTACTGCTGGCTCCGTGCATTGCTTGCACTACCTTGAATCCAGTGCAGTATGTAAATCTCTAGTAGGATCTGACAACAAAGCGAAAGGTAGTGTTCACACAACTCCGCTGATGCCAGGGAATCTGTCTCCTAAGACACGTTGTCTCTTATAGACTTCTGTGACCATCAATCACAAGGATCAGAGCCCAAAAGGCATCCCCTCCTCATCTGCGTGAATGAGTAGTTCACAGCTGAGCTCCGTGTGGGTTGTCTGGTATCTTTAGTGATGAGCTCCATTTTCCAAATTCAAGGAACTGGGTTTTCTGTGTGTGTTACAGGGAACAAACGAGGCCCCAGTGCCTACTGCAGACAAGCACTGAAGAGCTAATGCTGCTTGGTAAAGTGCCTCGTACCCGTCTGCTTACAGAGCCAGAGGATTTTGGTCAGGGTCTCGCAGGCCTTGGATGCCCAGGACTCATTGGCCATGTTTGCAGCTGCTTCTCTGCAGGCCAGGAGACAAAACGCTTGGCAGAGCCTAACTGTGTGTACGCACAATCCATGCAAACTTCTCTGATATATTAGACTAAGAATTGTTCTTGCTAGTTTGGCATATATTTTGAGTGTTCCTTAAGACCCCAGAAGATGGAGGTTTCTGAATGAGGCATGAATCTCTCTTTTTTTCCTTAAAACAGGTTTCGTTCCCTCAGGGCTGTGGACAAAAAACCTGAAAACATGATTTCAGTGCATCCAACGAGCTGGGAAATCAGTTGGCAAATAAGAAACTGTCTGTAATACACATTTTTGTAAGAATAATATAGTTTCTATGCAGTATCAAGGTTATGAGGCCCAGTCATTTATTTTTTACATGCTTGATGTGGTCTATAACGTATAGCTGTAGTTCAAGGCTCTTTTGACCACTTTCAACTGTGCTTTGCGGCTGAGGAGATGAGCTGCCCGAGCCTTGTAAATAAAACAGTGGCTTGGTGTCAGAAAGAACGGCGATGGGAAAAGTTCTGCTGACTTTCTCTCTGGTTTGTGTTGCCGACACAGGTCAGGAGTGTTAAACCAGACCATGGTTTCACACTGACCTTTCATCCTGCCGGACCAGTGAGCGCCCTCAGCCAGTGAGCTGACAACTGCTTAAGTCAACAGCCAACCGGTTAAACTTCTTAAGGCTTATCAATTATTTGCATAAACACTGTGATCAGAGCAAGAATGAAGGAAGGATGGGCTTGAGCTTTAGAAAGGCTTTTTCCTACAGTTTTCTGACCTTCACTCCTCTGTCCCTCCCTGCGCTGCCTGTTTAAAGGACTTGCTCCCCAGCCACTGATGACCCCACGTTTCCTTCAGATGGTGTCTAGAGCTGGAGCCTGTAAGCTCTCTGAGGTGAGCTTGCACTGCCAGCTTCTGCTTAGTGGAGGCACCGGGGGGAATTTGTTCTTTCTCCAGTGAGCTGTATTCACGACACAGACACAAACATCATATCCTTGAGATCCCTGATGTGTGTCTGAATGTGGCCTGTTGTTAGAGGGGGACTAAGAGAGACTCACATTGCACAATAGCTAAGACTCATTTCCTTAGGAAAATAAGCTAAAGATACTGCGCTGTGATGCAGCATTGTGGCACGCCTTCTGTGGCTTCACTGAATAACATGAGGTTTCTGTACCGCAGAGCACTTTGGCACATGAGCTTTAGGCAGTTTTCTCTCCGAAGAGGGGAGGAAGGTGTGTAAGGGTGGTCTTCATGATCACATCCCCTGCCAGCAGCGGCCAGAGTGCAGGGCAGCGTAGCTCAGGAGAGAGCCGTGCCTCCAGCAGGCTGTCCATCCCTTGTGCCCTTGACAGCTGCTTTCTCCTCGCACTGTGACTCACTGCACCATAATCCATGCAGAGAAACAAAGGGCATTGCCAGCCCGCAGTTCCCTCTCTGGTCAGTTCAAGTTTGAACCTGGGGAGACTGCTCTTGCAGGGAGAGGAGAGAGCAAACCAGTCCATATGCACATGTAGTGAAGCAGGTTCCACAGTTCCTCTCTGTCTCTGAAAGTCCAGACTCCCCATTGGACTGCCGTAGCTTTTGCAAATATTCTTTGTTTCGTTTTCTAAACAACTAAGCACATTTTAAAAATGTTGAGCTCTTCTTGCTAGAAGCTTTTGCTAGGTCCCAGAACTTGCAGAGGATCCCAGGCCTATCATCTCTGCTAAGAAAAAAAGTTCTTCTCACTTCTGTTCAAAAGGGGAAGGATGTAATATTGACCAATATTGAGTAAGAAATGTACTCTCCTTATTTCAGAGGCAGTTATTGGAATGTACTTGGTATTCAGATGATAACTGACGTCTGTAGCAACTTGCTGAGTGATGTCTTGAGTCACGCTTTGATAAAGCGATGTGTTTGAAGTTTCTGAAGGCGATACCTTGCTATCATTCCCTTTTCAGTGCTGTCACTCAGAGCTCTTCAGCCTTGCCTATGTCAGCAGGTAGTCAGAGCAGAGTCCCATTCAACTAAACCTAAAACCCATCTGGGCTCACTCGATTATTGATTAAAAACAAGCATTGGAAAAAACAAGGAAGACAATCTTTTCCTGAACAAGATCGCTTAATACAAACAGCAACAGTATGTTTTCTGCCAGTGAATGTAACCTGAAGAGCAAGACCCTTCCAGCCACCCATACAGCCTAGCTTTGCACAGGCCATGTCATGGGATTTTTGGGGTGTTGGCTTCTCTTGTTTCGAGGCTATCTATCTCCTACATAAATGGGGTTTAATTGCTCCTTCCATCAGGCCTGACAGAAGAGTGCTAACACACCCACTGGCTGTAAGCAGGCCTGTGACTGTCTGCAGATCAAAGTCAATCCCACCTCACAGCCATGAGCACATTCCAGGGTAACGAGAGCCCTGCGAAAGGTAGGGAGAACCCTGTAGCCTCGCAATGCTCCCCACCCACCGCTGACTTCCATTAATTAATTAACTCTGCAGCTTTGTTCCCTTATCATAATCCTCCCAGCAACAGCACAATAAATTGTACTTGCAACAGATGCTTAAATGAGATGATCCCAGGTCTTTGCAACTTGAAACAAGGGTGGGAAACTCATAGCGTTGTGGTGATCTCCAATTCATTCATTATACAATCGGATCTTAATTGCTTTAAGAATACGTTTCTAGTAAATCTGGCCTCTAGTACCACTCATGTTAAAGACTTCAGTTGCTAAATCTCCGCCGCTATACACAGTCTATCCCTTGTGGTCTTTTTTACTTCAATGGGCTCTAAAGTATTGAATTATCTGTAGAAACTAACGCTGTGTTCACCCACCCCGTATTTACCCACTGTGTGGATACGTACCAAACTTGTTAGCTGTTTCGAGATAGTGAAGGAGAAGACATTTCTACGGGGAAGTTAATTTAAAATGAGGTACCTAAAATAATCCAGACGAATAATCCACTAGAGATGCTTCTCTCTACTGGCTATAAAGGAGGACAGGCATGAGATGCTTAACTTACAGACTACTAAAGTTGACTACAATAAAGCCCACTTACGTGGGCAGAGACCCAAGTATGAGAATAAACAGAAGGCTGCTGCAGCGTAAGATTTGATGTGAGAAGTGCAAGGGGACTGATGCCTCATCCAAACATTGGGGAAAAAGTCTCCGAGTGGGCAGAGCAGTATCATTTGCCTGACTGGTATAAAGTTCTGTGAGTATGCACGGGACAGAAATGGAAATCTGCACATTTCAGCAGCCATGCAACTAATGATTTGCACGACCAGACCAGGCAGCATGCGGCTCTGAGGAGCATTCCAAGTAGAATGAATGCCTCAGAGTTAAAAACTTATTTGAGAGAGCTGGAGACACAGGAATTACTCTGTGTATGTGTGTGTACTGAGGGGGATTAACGAGACTTCCTGGGGACCAAATGCTTTGAATCGCAAGATTTTGAGAGGGGGAAAAGAGGTCTTCTTTTCTGATCCTTTCAAATTGTCACGCATCCCTTTAGTCAGAACATCAGCATTTAAAGCTCAGGAGTGTTTACCTGATTTACTCTGCGGTTGGCTTCCCCAGTATTTCATCTGGGGCGTAACTCTCAGCAGCAGTTTTTAATAGCTCCTGTGGGAGCCCCGTGTTATGAAAAGGTAACGTAGAGTAACATCCTTGGGGTGGTTTTGAAGATGATTCTTCCTTAAAAAGCAAGACTGCATCGAGCTAACTCACACCAAAGTCCTTCTATCCAAACGAAATGTGTCTAAATATAAACATAGTGCCAGGGACTTATGCTGCTTATGAAAAATTGAGAACCAAGGGTCTTGCTGGACTGACTGAGATCCTTCCCTACAGCACTGTGCCATGGTGTGCCTGCTTGCTTAGAAACCTCAAAGGCATGCTCAGGTGTCACTAGAGGCAGCTCTGGTGACTCAGTAGGTGGCAGCCTTCACCTTGACTTTGCAAGGAGTTGTCACCCTGTGGAAGGTGCTGGGTTATCGCTGAGCACCGGGGACAAAGGTACTCCTCTCTTGGCACAAAGTGTGGAGCCTGGACAAAGCCAGCTGGGAGATTTCACCCCGGGGTGTGAAGAGCCCCATGACAAAGTGCTGGAATAACTGACCTCCTGGACAACAAGTGGCCCTGGGGGTTAGCTGGTACTACCACCATCTCTCACTCCAGTACACTCCAAAGGATCTTTATGTACAACCAATTAAAAAGACAAACTGAACGGGCTTGGCACTTTGGAAGAGGTTTGGATCAGCAGAATCATTGCTTATTCATATGGTAAGCAGGAAGAGGGAGCAGCACAGTTTTTCTCTAGTTTTTTTGGGGGAAATTTGCTACAGGGAAGAAAATGGAGCCCATGACAGCTGTGTTTTGGGAAAGGGACAGCTCGGGGAGAAAACAGAACCCAGCTGAGCTTTATGTGGGAGGTAACCCACATGACCATGAAGAGGGGAACGCTTTCACCATGCAAGTCAGCATTCATTCCTCAAGGAAAGTGGAACAAGAAAGTGGCGGGGTGGGATCTGGCCATACAGCAGGCAAGACAAGCTTCCTGCTGGTGAATGGAATTGCTACTTTCAGCCTGCCTCCTCCTGGAGCCAAGATCAGGGACCAGCCTCGAGGGATCGGTTTGGTGGGGGGCAACATCCTCCAGCAGGGTGGGAGAGTGCTGAGTGATAAGGGCAGAAGCCCCTTCACGTGGCTGAGCCTCAGCTAGAACGGCCTAGCTAACCCCAGCCTCAGCCTTCACAGCCTTTCAAACCCAAGGTGCTCCTAAGCATTGTAGTTTTGATTTGAACAATGACGCTGGACCCCTTTCCCAAAGCTCTTAGAAGTTTCAGGCACTGTCAAGCTGAATTTTTTTTTAACTGCTCACCTGAAAATTAGAGGAGGAACCGTTACTAATGTGAGAAACCATCCTGGTTTCCTCAGCGGATACTGGCAACGCCTACCTTACTACTCAGCATTATGCCTGCCTACCCTTCTCTCTACCCCTGAACAAGCCTGAACGAAATAGCAAGCATATTTTCTCCTCTTATTGAGAGGCAGATTTATACTCACACTCCTGTCATTCTCTCACAATGCCTTACATAAATCATCATTGTTTTTGGAGGGACGCCAAAGCAGTTCGAAGGAATGTGTACAGGACCTACCAGAACAGGGTTTCCCCATGTTTCTGACTCTGTAATCCCCTTATTCAGAGCTAAACCAATAGGTTCACACCTCCTGCACAGAAAACCTTTCCAACTCTATCCACTGCCTTTAAAAACAAACAAGGAAACCCACAAACTCATGCCCAGCTATTACCATGAAAGAGAAAACAAGAGACACAAAGCAAAAGAATTTGCCGCATGCAGATCTATAAATGCTAAGTCCATGAGTGAGGAGACATTTGTTTTTGTTCCGCGTAGTCAAACCTGTCCTAATCTTGAAAACACCTTCACTCTAAAATTGCAGCTGATTGCTTAGTCACAGGGGATTTGCTATTTATGCAAGGGCCTTTGCTGAGGCCCCAAAGTGGTGACGCTGCTAGACTACACATTTAGGCATGGATAATGTTTGGGAAGAGACTTCTGTGAAAAGCTGCCCGAAGTAAGCGGGTTGGCAGGACTTTCCTGGGACCACCGTATTGCCACCACAGATTGCAAAATTCAAATTTGCAGCTCAGAATAGGCTCTGCAGGGTAAGCATTAGGTATGGAAATCATTGGGTGTTCACTAAATGCATTGGTGACCAGCTTTGTAAGCAGTCCATTGACCGCGAGGAAAAACACACTGCCCTGAAAAGACTAGAACTTGAGACTTTTACTCTACCTACTTTGTCTGCAAAGAGGTTAAGCAGCCTGCCCAGTCCCACAGAAGAGGACTAATGACAGTGGTGATGATGTCAGATATAACAGTTCCCAGGCTTTCTCAATCAGCTCCTACCAGCTCTATTTGCTGGCCCTTGCACTTTCTGGCAGACTCTCCTGCTCCCTCATTATCAGACTCCCATCTGAAACAACCACAAAGACAGTCTGCTTCAAGCTGACATCCCTCGAGCCTGGGAACCGCTGCTCTGAGTCCCGCTGCCATTCTCCCGTATGAAGACAGAGGGTCACGTTAGTGCAGTTATTTCAAAGGGAGCCCGCTGTGGTGTGAGGATTACGAGGGGAGTTTTGATAAAAGCAGGGACTTACCTTCACTGTCATCTTTCATCTTCCACGACCTGCTCCATCCACAGTGACACTGTCTTCATCTCTATGTCAGTTGTTTGCCCTGGGAGGAGAAGGTACAGTTAAAATGCAAAGGTCAGAGCTAATCCCTCTACCTTGTTTCCTTCTTCGGTGACTGCTGGTTCTGGAGAATCCACAGACCTGCTCTTGCACACTTTCTCACAACCCAAGTATCTCCTTGATCACCCACTACCCTAGGAAACACACACCTTACAGCCCCAACGTGTTCGTCTGGGTGCAGCCATGTACGATCCAGATTGGCTATGTCGATGCCAGCACCAAGCATGGCGTGACAGGAGCCGATCTGGGTTGAAGTGGTTTATACAGAAGGCCCTGGCATGCTCTTTACAGGCAGTTGGATCCCTGGGCCAAAAGCCCCATGACCTGCGTATCTCAAGGCTTTCTGAAGAGAAGTTGATTGAAAAAAGAGAACCTCTGCTTTTTCCGTGCCAGGACCCACCCAGGAGCACTACGCCATCCTTTTGCCTGCCTCGTGGACAACGCTTAAGATATCGGTGCACACACCAACCACAAAAGGCCTCACACACGGAAGTCTTATGCCTTTCCTCATGCTGCTTCTCTGTGACACCAGCATGCCTGCCATCCAACTCCTGTCCGCACCAGTTTGGACAAAATGCACAGCCAGGCACCATGGGGAGGCGGGGCTAGCTTAATCCTGCAACATGGCCAACAAAATGGATGTTCCCCTACGGGGACCGAGCTAGGCACTAGTACAGAGCAGGGACTGAGTGGCAGTTTTTGAGGGAGCTAGTTTAACTGGAAAGATTTCTCCTGAAGATCATGGATGCTTGGAATTGCTTTCAGAGGCTGGTCAGCTCAGTGAGGTATATTGGCTCTCTGCATCTCTGAGACCTGACAGCATCCACACTACTGGGCCTGGCCGCTGAACTGTGTGAAGAAATCCTAAATGCTAGAATCATAGAATCATAAAACAGTTTAGGTTGGAAGGCACGTGCCCTTGTAAAAAGTCCCTCTCCAGCTTTCTTGTAGGCCTCTCAGATACCGGAATGCTGCTGTAAGGTCTCCACAGAGACTTCTCTTCTCCAAGCTGAACATCCCTAATCATGTAGGAGCTTTTAAAAACTGCACCCAGGCAAGGTGGATGCAAAGTCCCACAGAGGTGTATGACAGAGGAGCAGAGGACTACTCCCTCTGTTGTAGGTAGCAGTGTTCATCCCAAGCACAGCACCCATACAAATTAACCAGCTTTACAACACCCTGTTAGGTATTTGACAGGCTAAGAAAAACACCTCCTTTAAATTGCCCTGTTATCCAAGGGCACGTGGGAATGAAATTTCCATTGTTAATTATTGGTAAGGTCATTGTTGTCTGGAGCTGTGCAAGTATTTCACATGGAACGCAAACAGGACGCTCGGATGGCCAAACAGCTGCTGCATTTAAAGCTTGACTGTGGTCTTCCTCAGGTAACCTAATGTAGCTTTACAGCCTTCCTGTGCAGACACAGGGGGGTTTCGTTATCCATGCTGATAACCGTGTGGCCCCTTCTCTGAATCCTTTGGCCATGTAGGCTGAATTTCCCTGTAACCAGCTCCCGCAGCTAACCATATTTCATTTGTCACATCTTACTTGGCAGAGAGAGTCGCTTTTATATCCTAGGAGCTCCACAAAGAACAGAGGCGTGCAGGTGAACGCTGTCTTTCTGGACTGGAACACGACAGTACAGCAGACACACGCTTGTTGTGTACATGTTTTGCATATGTAGGCTCTCGCCTCCTCCACAAAGCTGGAGTGGGCTTAATTAGAGAGTAGAGCATCAGTAGCCAATCTGCAGAAGGAACAAGAGAAAAGTATGCCAGTGGCTTATCACCAGAGATGGGCAGAACCCAAGAGAGGTTTACTTTCTGCTAAAGCCGTCTCTTTCCCCAGTAAGTTTGGGGGTGGGTTTGTTTTGCGGTTGTTTGTCACAGGAAGCATTTTTTAAGCTTCATCTGTGCCTCTGAGGAAAAAAAATTAATAATTCCTTCCCAAGTTATTTTTAGGCTGCATCCAAGACTGTAAAACTGGCATAGAAAAGAATACATAGCATCAGGCTCTAACGGAGCATGGAGAAAGCAACTGCGTTAACACCAAATATCTGGACTTCAGGAGAACCTCTCTTCCCCCTTCAGCTCTCAGTGATTTCTTCTTCCTTCTGTATACACGACACACACCATTGCAGCGGATTTATTTGCTGCTGCTTGGATTGGGAAACACCATACTGAGTCCGTACTACCTGAGAAGAGGGCCAGCTGGAGCGAGCAAAGATGACTTGGAAAGGGAGCCAACTGTGCACACAGCGGTGTCATGGTCTGCAAGGCAGCGCAGACCCTGCTTTGCCCAAACCAACTCCCACCACATCTGCAGCAGCCACCAGCCCCATTGCTCTGTCAGGGGCTCCTGCCTCCAGCCCTGAGATGGCAGAAGACATGTGGGTTTAGGGGTGGTTTTAGGCTCCAGAGAGCATCCCTGTTTTGTGTACGCATACGTGTTTTAAGGGCAAGCACCTCGTTTGACAATCACACACACTTTCTATGACTTAAAAAAGAGACATTCCCATGACCTTACCTGCTCTGTCTGGGCTGGTCTTGGTCTCACTATAAAAAGCACATTCCAGTCTGCACAGGGAAACGATGCACTTCTTGGCAGGCGGGAGCTGGAATATGTAGACAGTGTATGTATGTACTTTTGCAAGGTTAGACTTTTTTTTTTAATAAATAGCTTTTTTTAATAATAGCTTTTTTTAATAAATAGTGGTAAACTCTTCCAGCACCGAAAATATCTCTGAATATGAGGGATACCTGGGGATGTAACAGGGCAGGAGGACGGCAAGTCACCATGGTGCTTCCGCTCAGATTCCCTGACAGATGTACAGACCGCCTACTGCTTCTCTCCCCATCACCTGCATCTGCTTGTCCCTGTAGCCTTGGCCTGAGAGATCATTTGAGCAGGGATGCCCCTTGTTGGAAGCTGTCGCACAGCATTCCTGCAAACAGACCCTTTCTGACACAGCAGAGAGAGAATTAAATTGCTGGAGTGTATCCTTCTCAAGTGCCAGATGGGGCATTTTCAGAGGGCATGTATTTCAAGAGGCAGGCAGCAGTCTAGGTTTTCCATCATGTCTTGTTTGGTCAAGTATCCCTGGAGACACCAGGAAAACAGGCTGCGAAGGAGTGGGATTGGGTTGTTTCATTGTGAAGAGATTGGCATCTTAGCTTGTGCTTCACTCAGTCGGGCCAGAGGCACCTAAATCACATAGGCGTCTAAATGACAAATGACCTAGGCACCATTTCTGTGTCCTTGCCATGAGAGAAGACTATCCTGCTACTCATCGGGCAATCATCAGTTAAATTCTTCTGATGTCTCCACTAGTGTGAACAACAGGACTAGATCACAGCCGTACAAATCCATGCACCTGACTTGTCATAACAGTGGCTTGAAAACAAGATGGCAATAGACAAACATATCGACTGCTTTCCTGCCCTGCATCTGAACTTCAAACCGCATCCTGCTGGCCTGAAAGCATAAAATGGTACCGTCTGAGACAAGCCACCTTCTGCCAGTTGCAGTCAGCTCTGGGCATCAGTGAACTCAGCACAGTGCACAACCTTTTTATCAGAGTATCCTGTGGGGAATACGCATCCTGTTCCATGATTTTACAGATGTGTGGCAGCATGGCAGCAACCATGATAATCCCCCTGTATCAACTATTCTCGACATTTTTGGTCACAGGGGTTGCAAAGGCACCCACAGTGGAGACAGGCATTTCCCTCTTCGGTATCAGAACCGATGGGGCTGCGAGCTTTGACAGATTGGGCCCTGGGATGGCTGGTGAAGACCATGTGAGGTAGCACCTTGTAGAACATAGTTTGTCCCCGGCCCAAGGAAAGACCTCAGGTCTTGCTTTCTCTTTTTAGATTTTTGTATGGAACATGTTGCTCTCAGTAAGGTTTGAGCTGAGGTTATATTTTAGGTGCCTGGTTTTGTACCTAGCATTTTACAAAAATATCCTGCAATTATGAGCTGCACAGCTTTAAGAAGTTTGGAGGTTGCCGCCAATAAACCATTATTTACTAGCACTTCCACAATGAATAGATCACATTCGCCTAAAATTAAGAACAGGAAACAGTGAAGATTTTCCCAGGCCTTTGAACAGTAACTTTATGGGTGTATGAAACCATCTGAACATGGAGGTTTTTCTGTGGGACCTACAAGTCAAACTCTCCTTTGGCAGGTTTCTGTGGAGAGGTAGCTTACTTCAGACCAAAGACATGTGCTTCAGAGCACGTCTACCCCAAGACAGCATTGAGCGTATGTTCTTTTTGCTGACAATGGGAGCTGGGCATACACATGTAATTCTGTATACGCTGACTATGCATAAGTATACAGCTCTGGGAATGTTTCCCACAGCCATACCCAGCATGGAGGGCTGTGGAGATTCAAAACGGCAGCTGAAGGTACATGCTCAGCCCTACAGAAGACTTTCTTCCATTTTTAGTGCCCTCTCTCACTTTTTCCCTTGCAATATTCAAACGCAAGAGTATTTCCAAACTGTGAACACTTGTGAACAATGAGTACCTTGTAAAACTGTGTATGCTCCCATCTCAGGAAAACAGTACTTGTGGAAAGTCCACAGCCTCCTCTGTGTACACAGCAATCTCTGTTTTGGGGAGATTCATCTTCCTGGCATTCAGACTACTGTCCTCGAGTAGTTATCTGACACAGGGCAATGAACTGCCCTCTGGGTGAACCGACCACCTTTCCACTGACAGCAGACAACCAGCAGAGACTCGACGTCTCCTCTTCTGACGGCTAATGCTAGGGTACCAAGTGTGCGCTACAAAGCTACAGGGACCGCACTGATGTACACGGCCTGGCAGAGCTAACGGCTGAAATGGTGGCCTGATCCCTGGCACCGCACCCTAGGAAAGCACAGGGGCTAGGTGGAGACGCTGATGAAGGGTAGGGTTCCCGCCACGCTCGCAGCAGACCAGCTCTGACCCCCCTAAAGCAGAGCTGTCAGCGACATCAAGGCTGGCAGAATTTGGCTAATACCAGAGCACCCTGTCTACATGTTTATAATAACAGCTAAATTTCTACCTGGAAAAGGTTATAATCGCTGTGGGGCCTACAGGAGGTCATTAGAGAAAGGCAGGCCTGGGGTGATGTGCTTCAGGCATGGCTTTTTGAAGACGTTTCCCCTAACCCAAAGGGAGTAGGCAAGAAGAGGTGCGTATATTCAGGGAGTCTCCTCTAGCATCACCTACTATAGCACTGACGTGGCAGACAGCCTTTCATTAAGCCCTAAGTGCCTACCTTGCTCTGGTGCTTCAGAAAATCTCCCAGCTATCTCTTAGCCCTTAAGTCCCTATAAACATCCCAAAGTAGCACAGGGTCCTCGAGTGCTGCAGACCAAGTTATGTGCAGACAGCTAAATGCGCCTCTGCACTCTGGCTACGGGCAAAAGGATTGCTCAGGCTTGCAAAACAGCGTGAGAACGTGTGAATGAAGTCTGCAGACTTCTTCCTTGTTCCCAGTTTACTCTGGAATAATTGTTTACTTTAGTCAAGCTCTTCCTGATCTATATCCACAGATCAGCATTAAGCTCAGCACTGCAGCCTGTCATGCAGTATCTCCAACATGAAAGCAGACAACAGAGATACGACGGGGCAATTTTCTCCTTAACACCACTCTGCGACAGCTTTGAGGATTTCGTGGCTTTTAGGCACGAGGCAGCAAATCGGAGGCTGGTACCGGGTTTGAGTCACTGCCTTTCAAGCCTGAGCATCTGGCCAGCTGTTTGGCCCTGAAAATGAGGTGCCATTTTCCAGAGCAAATGTGGCTGTTTTGTGGTTTCTATTGTTTACGTGCTCAAGAACCTCATCTTTTATTCTCTGGTTACCTGCCCGCCTCCCACCAGTCTTTCAGGTCTCGTGTTTGGCCGAGAGCGTCCGGGGAATCTCCAGTTGCATCTTGCTGGTCCCAGCCACGTGGTTGGTGTGGGCTCCTGCTGGCGCTTGTTTGATGTGTGACCCGTGCACAGGCTGCCCCTTACCTGAGACGCTTCCAGGCAAACAAAGGAGCGACCCGTCTCTCGGGGTGCGACACAGGGGAAGGGTGCCCTCAGACACCCAGTCCTGATCAGAGGCTCTGATGCTAATCACCTGCCTTTGATCCGTTTGCCTTTCAACTAAAACTACCATCTTCTCCCTCGTCTCCCTCCAGGCTCTTCTCCAAATGAAGACCTGCGCAGCTGCCAGGGCACATGATAGGAAGTGCCACATCCAAGCAGATCAGAAATCTCAAGCCTCGGCGAGGATTTTCTACAGGTAATTGAGGGTGTTTGCATTTTGCACAAGCAAAATCAGTACCGGTTTGTGCAGCTAAGTACACAGCTGCACCGCTGCCTAGTCTGGACATGCAAATAGTCCTTGGTGAGAGTAAGTGCAGCCTTTGGAGAGACAATACAAATCTGAGACCTCAATTTCATGTCTGCCAGCCCCAGAAAACTGGGGTTTACTTTGCTAGCCCAGAAACAAGTAAAAAGTTCAGTCACTAGAAACCAATGCCAATTTCTTGATGTCAGTGATCTATTAGAGACGGGTGATGCTACACTCATGGCCCTTGTAGATCTTCCTTTTAAGGCAGGAGGCTTCTTCTAAGTGTGATTTCTGTACACCACTACTAGAAATGCTAACATTTGACAGCTATTTTCATCTTACTCAAAATAAGGATTAAACGAGATTTCCAGGGCAGGTTATCTTCTTGATCTGGGGGTGAATTTTATTTCACTCTTTAGTTAGTACATTTTAAATAGCTGCTTTTAAATTTGTCCCCTAGATCCACATCAGGTTGGATATCAAACTCATCAGCATTTGGGAGACATTATTCCTAAGCAGAATCCAAATTTGACCCTGGACAGAGGCTGCTTTTTTTTTTAGAACTTTTGAAATTCATGGCTGAAGACCAGACCCACCAGATCCAGGTATCCCATAAAGCATCAAAGTACACAAGTCCCCTCTGATCCATCTAATTCCCCTAACTAGTCCAAAACAGTGCATTCCCAGACAGACTGTTTCTAGGAACCGTATCAGGATATTAGCCTTGTAACTCATTAATGCTAATAGCAGTTGCATAACGCACAGCTGAAACGTGGTTGTACAGTAAGCTAAGAACATATCCCAACTCTAGGAGGTACTATTGCCAGTCAAATTTATTTAAATGAGTAGCTTTCTTTACCATTACAGCTGAATTTCTGAATGTCTTTGATTGTAAATGCTCTGAAGGGGCCCACCTTTCAAGGTATCACAAAGTCATGCCACTAACTCTAGCATAACCATAGAATCATAGAATCATAGAACGGTTTGGGTTGGAAGGGACCTTAAAGATCATCTAGTTCCAATCCCCCTGCCCTGGGCAAGGACACCTCCCACTAGACCAGGTTGCTCCAAGCCCCGTCCAACCTGGCCTTGAACACCTCCAGGGATGGGGCAGCCACAGCTTCCCTGGGCAGCCCGTTCCAGTGCCTCAGTACCTTCAGAGTGAAAAATTTCTTCCTGAGATCTAATCTAAATCTCCCCTCATCCAGTTTGAAGCCATTACCCCTCGTCCTATCACTACATGCTCTCCGCTTAAATGCCGCATGCTTGGCCACCGTCTGGAATGAGGTATGAGCTCACGTTGTCATTGTCCTCCCTGCGCAAACGCTCAGGAGCAAAACCTCAGGAGACCTCCAGAAGGGCCTTGGTCACTCACTGCGCCTAACTGCCAGGGAGCTCAAGCGTCAAAGATGGCACATTGTCCTTTAACCCTCAGGGAGCCCTGAGCACTGAGATTCATAGTGGGAGAGAGTGAAGGGAGATCTAGGTCCAGCGATGTGACTAGCTATTCAGAGGGAGTCTCCGAAGCCATGCAAGGAGTGAGCCAACCATTGAGGTTAGGCAGCTGCACAGTCACTCGCTTACGTTAGCCCTGGCAATAAGCATAAGCAGAACCATGCTAACAAAATGGAAATCTCAGCCTTTACAAAAATTCCTAACGCCTAGTGTATTGCATACAAGTGCAGAATGAATTTCTTTCATATTCTGCAGATTTGGTCAGTTCTCATAACTCAGTGCAGCCGTCTCATCCCATTGGCTTGCTCAGAGAACATTAACTATGCCCTCTTCAAGGCCCTGTTTCTCTTCTTTTGTCATAGCCTCATTTAAACGCTCCTGATTGTCTTTAGATAAACAAGCTTCGGACCATACTTAAAATATAAGGCCAGCTGTATCCTAGGGCCATCAGATAACATCCAGTGGAGCTCTGTATGTGCAAGCTAGACCGAGCCCTTAGTTTCTGTGTTGCACTTAATAGCAAACAGCCCCCTACTGCCTGCTCCCTGCCAGCAAAAGTGTGCAGGGTAGTTCCCTCAGGACACGCTTCTCTGTGCCCTGACCATTGAGCTGCCAGTGCTCAAACTGACCCTTGCAATTTGGTGACAAGCACACAAAGAGTTTTCAGCTTTGCTTTCCTTTGAATCTGTCCTGGTTTGGGGAATCTGTTGTTCCCGCCTGATTGCGCCAATCTGGCCCAAACCACGACAGAATCCCACGTACCGTGGCTGCTTTGTGAGGTGCCCTGGCTTTCCCTAAAGTACCATAAAAGAAGCTTAAAAAGGGAAGCCATCGAGCCAAGAAAAAGGGCAGAATTTTTCATTATGTTTTTCTGAGCTACATCCGTGTGCCTTCTGGCAGCCGTTCCCACTCTGGGCTTTGCTGCTCCAACAGCCAAGGACTGCCACCCTGGCAGTAAGGGTGCAGCATCCGTGTGACCACCTCTCACTGGAGAGTGAGCTGATTTGCTCCAGGTGAAAGCCAAAGTGCCAGCCAGGCTGTAAACACTACAGACGATGAGCGAGTGAGAAGTAGCCTTCAGACACTGAGGCGGTGTAGGCAAAGCCACAGCAAGTCCACGTGATGCAGCAACAACACAGACGACAGACTTGGCAGTTCTGGGCTTCTCCTAACTTTCCGCCTGTTTGGGCCAGGTTGGGGGGGGCTCCTGATGCCACTGTGGTGCCCAGAAGGGATGTGGGGTTCATTCTGCCCTCTGCCTCTGGCTGGGGACTGCCCTGCGGCAGCCACGTGTGTACCCAGGGACATCAGGGCTCAGCAGGAAGGCAGCTGCTCGCTCGCCAATCTCTCCTGCGTGCTGTGCCCGCTTGCTCACACCGTGATGCAGTCTTTTGCTCTAGATGGCAGGGTTTCGCCCAGAGCCACAGAAAGTACTGTTTAACTGTGTTGAAGGTTGCTCCCTCCCAACATCTGTGCCCGCTGCGCTGTCACTTCCATTTGGGAATGTGTCCTGCTTGTAGCGGAGTGAAACGAATGACGGGGCTGAATTATGAAGACATGGGGCTGTGGGAGGATGAAGAGTGCTGCTGCAACTTTGAAACAATGGAAAATATTAAATAAACCCTAATTCCCTGCTGGCACATATACGCACTATAAATAAACATGCTATGTAAATAGCATGCAGCTCCTAGGAGCTGGATCACCACCTGAAACAGCAGGCAGGGGAGTCTGCTACTCTACAATAGAGGGATCGTGTTTGGCTAAATTATGCAATTCATTTAAATGCATGCTGTACAGTAACATAATTTTTGGAAACCATATTGTTTGGCCCTCCTGAGCGATTCCCAGAAGTAATTCCTGCGAGAAGCACACACCCAAGCCAGTCAGAATTTCTGGAATGACATTCCAGTTGCTCAACACCTGGTTAGGCAGATAGAAGAGAAAACAGAGCGACGCCTTAGCCAGTATAATAGATAAGGGTGTGAGAATTCAACTGGCTGGCTAGCACATGAAAGTGTGAATGACCTCGCCCCAGGATTGCTCAAGCCATAGGAGATGTCAGTATCAATACAGACATCTTCGTTCATAGTCACAGGACAGCTCTCTTCTCAATGTTTGCTTCTGCCCGCAGATCTTAACCCCAGCATGGAGAGAAAGCATTGTTGAACAATGCGCTTGCAAAGTTGTTTGCTTCTGCAAACCGACTGCAGAAAAGGATTAATGAAATTCTCTCTTCTATTATTCCGTCTAGTGGGAGACCTTCCACCTCTTCAGATAAACTCACATGCAATTTGGGGAAGGTTGAAGTAACGGGTTTTCCCTTTTCTTCTAACTGAGACTAGTGGCTCCACTATATTATCTCCTACATAATGACTGGGTGACCTTCCCTGTGTTAAATAGAAAGAGGCTCCTCTCGGTCATAAAATCACTGAGTGTACGCAACTTCTTTTTATAAAGCAACAAACAGCTTGAAGCAAATGCCACTTTGCATCCGTGTCCTCAGTATCTATCAGGAACGGGCCAAGAATTCTTATTTTGCGTTCATAACCGGAAGAGAAGATGTGTATCAATAGCAGTCAATTCATTCACTGACGAGCAGAATTTGGCAGTTATAGCCCAAACTCATGGGTTAGGCAGGAGCGGTGAGGGGAGTTGCTTGGTGTGAATTCCTTCTTGTCCCAGCTGAGGTGCAGAGACCACTTTGCAAGAGCGAGACGCAAGCAAATAGATGGTGGGTGGAAGCTGGGGATAAGTGCTGCGTGAAGGGGGCACCTAAATCCTCATGCCAGTGACACCCGGGGAAGTTCTGGAAGGAGTACAAAACCAAGCAGCCTGGCACTAATACAATAGGCCCAGCACATGTCCTGCAAAACCCTGAGTTGCAAGTAAAGACCACAGTTAAATGCTTGCAGGGCGGGTGCTCACATTTCAAGTAAATGTTTTACTCTGAGCTAGAGGGAGACCTTCAACAGCAGTTAGTGCGCCTTGTGTTACAACTAGGTTCCTAACCTGGCTACAACGTTGATTAAAGTGATTAATCTAACCCTGTAAAGGCAGCTTTGGTAAACAAAGACCTGTGAGTATGAGTAGGCAGGATTAGATGAAGGAGAAACGCAGCAAGCGGTGCCTCTCCCATAGGAAGGGAAGATGCTTGCAACAGATGCTAGTACCTGTCCCAAAAGCACTACGAGTCCCTCAATCAGTAAGCCGGCTTGCAACTCTTGGTTTTCTTTATTAGCAATGAATCAAACCCTTCATTCCCAATCCAGGAAATTCCTAAGGCACATGTTTTTCTACTGACTTCTCTGTGCTCCAAGGAAGAGACAGTAAAGGTGATGAATTAGGAAAGCAGTCTTCTACTCCTCTTTCCTTTTTTTTTCTGTTTTTTTTTTTAGCCTTTCTAACACTCCACAATAACTGACGCACAAAAAATATATGGAAGCCTCCTGTGACTTGAGACATGAGGTTATATTAGAACACGTCTGGGTGAAGGGCCAGATCCTCAAAGATATTAAGAGCCTTAATTCTTGCTGGAAGAAAAGGATCTTTGAGTATCTGGACCTGGCTGTCTAATGTCCTCATCCTAAATACATCTGTAACTTGTCACGCAGTACGTGACACATGCCAAGTCTCTTGGTTTCTCACTAAATTCAGTGGGGTTCAGATTGGCCCAGTATAGACTAGCAAACGGTTCTCTGGAAACGCTTGCCTCAAGCCCCATTGAGATGACACATGGGCAGTCCCCTCTCCCAGCTTGCTCTGCACGATCATTGAGATTGTCAAGCCAAGCACTCAAAATTCATAATGAACCTCCACTCTGCCTGCTCACATACGTGCTTCACATAAGGCCTCGAAACATGGGCTACATCAGACCATGTCCAGAATTTTCTTTCATGAATTTGCTTCTGTTGAAGCCAATGGCCCAGACTGTGTCTCTGAAGGAAGCCCTGTCTGTTCAGCAGGTAAACATCAGTGAAGTCCACAAAGGTGTTCAGTGAGAGGGCATTTGAGTATGCAAGAAGGTCGGTATTGATGGGTACAACTATTACTGGATAAAAAAGGGAAAAGGAGGTGGGAACAAACAGTTCGCAGTTCCTTTAAAATATCATCTATCAATTAGCTAAGCTAGTGAATGAGTAAAGGAATGATCTAAGACATTATGACTATGATAGCTAAATAATGACAATGTTGAGGAAGGTGTTAACTGTAAGCATGGCTGTAGTATGGCCAGGGAGTCCCAACATACTCAATTAGAGAGATCCTTAAGCATAGCAGATCCAGCAAGCAAACTGTCCACCTGCTCCGGGGACAGCATCATCATTAATCACTCTATGCAGCAACAGTGCGAAGCAGGATTCAGCCTTCACCTGAAATTACCTGTCTTCTCTTTGAAGAAACAAGCCAGACTTAAACAGATTTTAGCCTCTGAAAGATAGCTCTGGCCAGAGAAAATCATAGGTGCACAGGGATGGATTTCCACCAGTTAATGACATAGTCCACAGGGTATCAGGCTGAGAATAGACTCATACCAGCCCACCTGCTGCGAAACTCTGACCTTCCCTTTTACATTGCAACCGCAGCTGCATATGCAGTACGGCTACTGCTACAGCTTGTGCCAGTGACACCTGCCTTGCCCGTTTCACGCTGACTGAGCCCCTTCTATCAGCACTTCTAGCTAACATCATTTCGTACCTGCTGGCAAAGGGAGTTCACAGAGTTTCTCACACCTTCTGCAACACACACGATGGCAATGCAGTTGACATCTAGTTACAGCTGACAGCTTATCTCTGGAGTACCCACTTCCAACCATCCCCTTCTTTTGAAGTCCCGCCATCACCAGCAAGCAGTACTGGAACAATCCCTTACTTTTAGAAGTGTCACAGAGGCTACTATAGCATAGGTCTGGGTAACAGTGACTCAGAGGTTTGTTTCAAGACAAACACTACTCTTATTTCAAACAGATGCAGCCAGGTGCCTGGTCATTTGGGCTGAGCGCTCAGGGGCAGTTGGAGATAGCCAGCTCACGCTCATGTGTGCTCCTGGCCCAGTGTGGTAAGACCATCAAGGCATGGAGTTGCCTCTCTCTTGGGAGGGGGCTATGGGCCACTGGAAACACCTGCTTTTCTGCTTCATGCTACCCATGGGAATTTAACTTGTTCCACCTCAGTTTAGCCTTGTTAGAAGTAACGTAACAATCTTTACTGGTCTGGGCGCGGACCCCAACCTGCGGGCCACCTTCCTGCCTGACGTCAGACCTGCCTATCACTATGGACCTGCCCAGTGATCTGGACTGCGGGCTGACCCTGGCTGCCCTATAACAGAAAGATGTGAGACACTGAGCAGCTAAGAAAACTCCCTTGGCCAGGACTAAAAAGCCCACCTGTAGCTTTTTAATGCTTGTAAGCTCTCTACCCAGAAGGCAGAGCATGGGACAAGCGACCAAGGGTATTCGTTTTATCAGACAAACCTATTCCTCTGAGAACAGAAATATTAAAAATTCCTTTGATCTAAAATTTAATAAAAACTAGGAAGTCAGTAAAAAGGTTTGGGTTTACCTCAAAATGTTGCTCTGCTTACTAGCTGAATGGCCGTGCAAGGGAAGCTTCACTTTAGTATCGCTTTGGTTATATATGCTTTCTGGGAACGGCAATGGTTTCTAGGCCATTAAATATTTGTCTGCATGACCGATGTGTTCTCCCTCCTGCTCACCTGCACTGCTAACGTACTTTCCCCGGGAGATGGAATGTTTGCCATACCAAAATAGCAACCAAATGAATGAAAGTTCAAGTAGAGCTATAAATAGAAAGGGCACCAGGTTTTCACAGTGCGCATACAAGCTACTTCACACCCACTTCCTTTTGTCTGCCATTAACTCTGAGATCTGAAGTGAAATAACCTTTCTGCACTTTGGAAGAGCAAACAGCAGAACAATAAAGAGACCAAACTGTTACGAGGAAGTCACTGAAGTGCTGTGTAGAAAATATGGACAGACTACTATATGTATATATAGTGCTGTGCCTCACAGCCAGAGCTGCCAAATAGTAATACCCGATTTAAATTTTAGCAATACTTACCTGGGAATTTGGGGATGGCTGAATGAAAACACCTTGGGTGGAATTTCACTCTGCCCGTTCTTCTTCAACAGTCCCTCTCCTGTGTGACGTGGAGCACAGCCAAGCGCTCAGTCTATGGGTAATGCACAGTGGCACCTCCTGGTGGAAACCAGCTTCCAGGGCTGTGGGCAGCAAAACAGGGAGAAAAACATATGATGAGGAGTAAAGTAAGAAAGAAAAGCTAAAAAAAGAAGAAACAGCTTTTTTTTTTTAAAAGGACAAAACCCGCTTGCTTTTCATGCCAAAGACAGGGCACTATCCCAGTGTTGCTTTTTCATGTAAAAAATGCCTTTTCAGGTTGCAACAAGGTGTGTTTAGGACAACTATGGGTGTTTAGGACAACTATGCTCTAGGAGGCAATCTCCGCTGCAAGACTTAGTCCTTATTAACGTAGCTCACAAAGCCTCACACACTACACTGTATTTTCCTGTGCTTCCCCTGGACTGGCACTGTCTAGAAGTTCTCTTGTGGAAGGCTGTTAATATTCCGTAATTGACACTGAGACAAAAAACAAATAAACCTGGAAGAAAGTAGCTGAGTCAGGCTAGATTAGATTAGGTGGTAATTTACTATTTTTAGTTTTAGCTGTTGGAAATGGATACCAAACAAAATCTCACTAAAAAGAAACTCCTGCCCAAAATGTAGGCTCATAAAAATGTAATGAGTACACAGGTTGGGTTTATTATTGTTTCAGTGTGCGATATCAGATCTGCATGTATAAAGGAATGCCCTTTTCTCTATTTATGGAGGTTCTTTGGAGGTAGGCATGTGTAACATTTGGCCTGTTGGGAGTTTCATGCTGTTTCTAGGTGTAAATGCGATAATGAGTAATAGAAGAAAGCATCACAACATGTTTCAATGTGTCTCGTCTTCTGATGAGAACTCCAGACCATTTCAGCGCAGCTGTCGGAACAGAGCTCCTATCTGATCCTTATCGTTTCACTCCTAGCAGTGGAGGTGGCTGCACTTTATTTTCTTTCACTTTAAAAATGTTGAGGAAACTAGATGGAAATGCTGACAAAACATCTTCTCCTGCTTTTTCTTCTGAGCGACTGGACATGCTAGATACTGCTCTATCATCTCATTGACCTCAGCACGTATTGGGCTGGGGGCTGGATGAAGAGGTGCGACCCCCTGCTGAATCACTACTTGTTAACCCTGCGACTAGATGGTCACTGCCAGTCTATTTTCCCTCTCACCCATCCCAAAACACCCCCAAAGGGAAGCAGCCTGGATGAGAAAGGAATTCTAGTTGCGTTTATAGCAGTGCTGCAGTGAGAAGCTGCTTATCCCAGGACTTGCACGACTGTACACAATGTGAGCAAGGAAATAATCTGTCTGGGAAGATGCTGCTGTACATGAAAGCATCTGCCTGCAGCTAGATTCCATCAAAGAGCAGATCTGTGGATTGATTTTCCCAGTATGACATCTTCCATCTGCAGAGCATTCAAAGGTTCTTTTATTAGCCCCGCTGTTGTTCGTGATTCAAGCAACATGATGAAACAGCTCATGAAAAGGCACTCCGCTCCACAAACACTGCCCCGTAAGCAATACAGAAAGTCCCAAGATGGGGTGGTGGCAGCAGCAGAGCCGTGGTAACAGGGGCAAGGGAGGAGCACGGGAAATGCTAGGAGCGCAGGCAACCTGAGCTGTACCATCCAGCGCTGGCAGTGGCATTTCTCAATCCCTCTTTTAATGGAAGCCCACCTCATCTCGTGGGGACGAAGTCCAGGAATTGGCTTGTCCCAGCGCAGCTCACGTGAGCAGACAGTACCAGGAACGTTGCAACTGCTGTCAGTGAAAACTTGCACATTCATTTATTATTTCTGTCTCTCCCCTTTGGTTCTCTGCATGCATGGGCATGTTTTTATGCATTTTTATTTTATTTGCAATGATGTCACGGGCAACCTTTTGATGACTTATGACCCACAACAGGCTAAGTACCACCGGCTTATGAAACAATGAAGGGAGAAGAAAGTCAGGAAGAAAGCTGGAATAGCATTAAGTAAATAAACTCAGCAACCAAAAGGAGAGAAGTGGCACATAATTTCCACAGTGACCTGCCACGGATATTTCGGGAGGAGCCAGTGAATAAAGGAGGCTTTCAGAGTACCTAAGAGATTTGGACACAGCAGAATACGTTCCCTAGGGCTGAGCACCTGAAGCCTGAATAGCCACATCAAACATTTTTGGGGCATAGCACACAGCGTGTCAATTTGCTGGGGACTGGGCTCTGCCACAGGATATGCTAACACTACACAAGAGGTCTGAAAACATCCTTGGAGCAACCACACAAATTTGCATATCCTTCTTCAGAAACGGATTTTATTAGATGGCCTCAACAATTTATTTAGCACAAGCATGCTTTTATGTCGTGAACCTATTAGAAAGCTCTATTAGACCATTATGCTGTTGAAATATTGTCTCTTACTTGTCCGAGGGAAGCTATTCCTGAGCCATTCCCTGTGCTTTTAACTGACGGGAGAGGAATATGTTGTTCCCCAAGAGCATTTCCTACTGATTCACTTCTCTTTATCATCTGATTTACAGGTCTGATCTTGACTTTTCACCACACCCAGATCTCCCATTGACTTCAAGGAACAGGGCTCTGTGGGGGCAGTGTGAAAGTCACCCAATAAAGGTTTTCAAGAGGAAGCTGCTGAATTCATCAACACCAGAATTTACATAGATCTAAAAGATGCTAACAGGTTCGCTATGGCAAGTATGACGAGCTGTGTCAACTGAAGTGGCACGATGTAATGAAGAAGGACCGTGCAGAACGGCCTGCGTATTTGCAGTGACAATTCTTTCTACCCCTTGGCAGAGTATGGCAGGTCCGCTGCGTGCACTGTCTGCATCAGGGCGGATCCCCTCTTTCAGTCCCAGACAGAGAAGGAGCTCTAATATACGTTATTTGTGGCTCTTGAGGGACTGCAATGTGTACAGATGCACTGTCATTTCCTACCCCCCACTCCAAAATGATACCAGAAGCTGTAGTCTCTAACAGAAGCTGGAACACGCTGTGATTATTTTGTTTCCTCCGTGAAGAATTTGCCACAGACACTCAGCCAATCCTCAGCTCAAATTAGAGACTTCTTGTGTTAGATGCTCCATAATCACATAAAGCATGAGTTACCTTCAGGGACAGGCAAAAACTAGGACAGTTACAAAGGGCTACGACGCAGTGCAGAGAGCCACACGCGAAGTTGCAGCAAGGGAAAGCCTGATCCAGCCTCCCTCTCCAGCCATCTCTGAAGTGGTCTTGGAGAGACACTGGGACACAGCGAGGCTTTGCCAGCTGCATCCTTCGTACACTGTCCATCCACAGCAGAGTGACCTTGTGTCTGGATAAACCTAATACTGCAGTGATTAATTATAAACACTGCTTCTGTAAGATCTGGAGGGGAAGAAATCTTTTCCTTCTGCTGAGGAGAAAGAGAAATGATACCCTTGAACAGCATTTGTATAAATGATTGTGCTTTTTACCCACGGTTCATCTGCCAAGTTCTCTTGTTTGGGAGGAGCCTGTGTGCGTTTTGATGTGTAAAGTAGGATAATGGATTATCATTATTAAAGGGCTCACAAATTGGGCAGGCAAGCCCCAGGTGAGAGGTCACTCTGACTGTACAAAAGAAAAGGTTTGAGCTGAGTGAGGAAGCTTGGGTTTAACTGAGAGGACAGGGAAAAAGGTTTCGTTCTGTAAGACTGCAGGTCTGTCCGTCTGTCTGAACAGAAACTAGCTCACGGGCTCTTTTTTGTGTTCTGAGTTTCTCGGTCTGCCCGTTTGTAGAGTGTGTTGAGCAGGTGTGATACCAACAGAATTCATTCCACCCCACAATTTTAATAAATCCGTCTGCTGCAGAGGGGAACTGAAAACAGGCTCTTCATATTGTGGGGCTGGGGAGGGGTAAGCAGTAGGAGGAAAGCTGTCTGAATGGCTAGGAAAGTTTTAGCTGTCCTTCCCAGAGGGTGAAGTCCTGGGATGGAGATGGAGCCACGGCTTCATTTATTGCAGAGAAGGAGCCCTAGACAGGCTGATGGTTGCCCTGAGTATTTGGCTGAAGGGTCATATTATAATGACAGTAATGACACTTGTGTAAACTATGTCAGGTGTTGCAGCTTAAAGGGCTGCCGGGTCCTCGGGAAAAAATGCATCGTTGCTGACAGAGAAGACAGCCAGAGCTAACGAATACAGACTGAGGCACTGTGTAATGGGACGTCTGCTTACCAGCTTGGAGCATATTGCTGCTCCCCCTGATCTCAGGTTGACATTGTCATCAGTTTCAGGGGTGGCAAACACAGTCTTCAACCACAAAAGAGGTCTCGTGAAACAAAACTGGAAAGAGGAATCAACAACTTGGGTTTCCCAGAAGGCTGAGGAAGGGCGTAGTCCAGCACTTCGCAGAAAATAAGCTGTAGTATCACCAGCTATGGTGACAGCGCTCCTCATCTCAGAGCAATCTTTCCCTTTTGCAGCTGCAACTCCTGCAATTATATGAGATTCTCACCTTTGATTTTAAAGAAAGAAAGAAAGGAAGAAGAACTACCCTTCTAGCCCACAGGGTTACAGAAAGGTATTAAAATGCTTGATCCCTGAATTCTGAAAGATGATCAGCAAATAGATGCAGTTCAAAATACGTAGGCTAAAACACCGTATCTCATCAAGTTCACACCAACCTTAAGAGTTTTTTGAGGGCTCTACTTGTGATTTCTGAGTATGAGGGTTTAGTTACGCTGTGCTGTATAAAAGAGCAGGCAAGGGTGCCATGCTTGCTGTCCTAGCAATTTCATCTCAAATATACTTCATTTACAAGCAAAGAAATGCAAATGTAACTTGCGATTTGAGACTCCTGACTGTGTCTGCCCTCTTTGTACACGCCGTAGTGCAGACTAATCACAAACTGCCTTCGCTTATCCCCATGCAACACCATGGACTTTAATTACTGACTTTCAGGAGGCATTTGCGCAAGGGCAGTTTAATAGAAACGTGGGGGGGGGAAGGAAAAGAAGCTCTTAACAGGAAGGGAGCCACTCTTTTCTCTTAGCTCTCCAGGATTTAGGCCAAAAGAAATTCAGCACATTCCAAGTAATGGCAATCTTATGGTGAAAGCAGCACAGCAGCAGCTACTCTGCTGAGGCTGCCCATTTCGGAGGACACCACTGCTCTGACAAGAGCATCTCAAAGACACTGCAGCCCTGGGGAGAAAAGGTGGTCACGACAATTTACTTAAGCTTATCTAATCCTCTAGCAACAGAAAGATCGGGCTTTATGTATTTTAAGTGCTCAGAAAAAAATGTTTGCACTGACCTCCCTGCAGGGAGCTGTATCAAGTGGCATTAGAGGGATCATTTTTCCCATGCTGCTAAAACTGCAGGAAAAGAGACATCATGTACGTGTCAGGTCCCTCCAGGACATGCCACAGTGTGGATCTGACAACCAGAGATGTGCCGGCAGTCCCGGATCCCACAGTGCTCTTCGGCCCAAGCCGTGCTCTGGCAGCAGTAGTTTAGACGGGACAATTTGGGATGTCAGCTTTTCTTAAGGCCTCCAGAGGAGCCTGAGGAACACTCAAGCTTTTGATTCATATTCAAGCTCTTGTGTTCAGCCCTACCTTAGCCCAAACCAAAAAGGCTTCGTTTAGTTTTTTCCTCCTTCTCTTTGTGAATCTCCTCAGGTGTCTTCCTAGAGCAGAATCTTCTCCAGCCCCAGACATCGCCGCTCGCCAAGCTGCCAAAAGCTTTGCCTATTCTTTCTTTACAGTCTCATCAGACTGTGGCAGTAAAACTCAAAGCCCTTCCTAAAATTGTCCAGCCTGGATGCAGCACGAGTCTTCCTCCTCCTACACAGTGCCCTGCAGAGGCCAAAAAAGCCCAGAGGATATCTGAAGGTGTTAAGAGAATACAGTTGTGCCACAGTGTACTTTAATAGCGTGGTAACATCTTGAATCCACTTGCAGTGTTAGTCATCCCATTGCTATGACCTCTTTTTTACTTCAGAACTAGGAAAGTCTAAGGTGACACTGTTGATGAAGGACATAAAATGGCTTCAGCAGCAGGAGAGAAGAAACAAATTAGGCCTCTCTCACTTGAAAAGAAGACGACCGAAGGAGAACATGCTGGAGCTCTGGAGTGAAGCAGAGAATGCTATCAGGGAACGATTTTTCACTTCTTCCTGTAACACAAGAAGCAGGCAAAAATAATTGCAATTATTAGATGCAGCTGTGAAACAGAAGAGCTTTTCCACACAGGGATTTGCTCCAAGGCTGCTGCCTGAAAGGGCTCACTGGAGCAATCATTCTTTTTCACTTTTTTTGTGCATCATTTACCTGTGGAACTCATTGCCACAGCCTGAAGTGAAAGTGAAAAGTATAAACCGGTTCAAAAACTACCTAAAAGAATTTGAAGAGGGATCGTCAAAGTCTAGTGAACATAATGGTGTGTATGTTACGTTATTGTTCCTATTTTCTCTTTTTTTTCTTCTTTTCCTGCCTTCCCCTTTCCTTTTTTTCAACATATATCCCATTTGCTGGGACATGTAAGTTTTCAGTGTTACTTCGGGGCTTGAAGAGATAGATTTCTTTTCTTTGCCTTTCATCCATGGGGCACGATTACATTTCACAGTAGTTAAGAGCCAACAATGAGGTGTTAGGATGTGATGAAATGTTTTTCTCCAGAAAGTAGATTTCAAGGTACCACAAAGTTTGGCAGAACCATGCACTGTCAGTAAGTAGAGGGAATATATTATCCCAAAAAGACGGGCTCAGCCCCAGAAGCATCTCCTGGGTGTTGCAAGTTTTTGTTCATTGGATCGTTCTTTATTTTTCAACTTAGTGCGTCACAGTAACGTGGCTTTCAAGTACTGCTGATCACTAGGAAGGCATGTGACCATGTCACTGTAACATCTTTGGTCCTGGACTCATAAACTAATAAACATTTGACCACTGCCTCTGCACTGACGTGGTCATTACCAAAAATGGGCCAGGATACAAGACACCAGTGTCCAGCCCAGGGGAGAGCTGCTATTTGCTGTGTGGCGACACGGCTTCCAGTGGGGAAGAGGAGTCTCGTAGACCCACCAAAACCATCAATCCTGGTCCATGAAGTTACTCAGATTCGTTTATCTCTATTTCCAGCACCCCCACAGAGTGGTTTATAGTTTGTGAAGTACTAAACAAACACTCAAATACACTGTGGTTTTACATCAGTGACATTAACTCTTCTCTATCCCTCGCTCCCCATCACTGTCCCATGGGTTTACCCAGATGCGACCAGCTTTAGTAAGTGATAACAGAATAAGGAGAGGGCACAGGGAGATCGGTTGCCCCAGGGCAAAACTCTAAATCCTCCAGACAGGAGAAGGAAGTAGCATGCCAGAAAACAAGAAAACCTTGTAAGACTCTCAGGTATTTTGGCTGAGGCGGTGCTGGAAACTAATGCTGTTCTTTTCCACAGCAGAAAGACAAACTGGGGTGCGGGGAAGAGCTCTCTGCCACAGATCGGGTGCACGTGACTTGTGAAGGACCAGTTGCAATGCGTTACTAATACACTTGCCTGTTCTGCCTGAATAGCTCGATGTAGCGGACAAGCCTCACCAGTGCGATGAACGTCCTCGATGCAGTTTCGCTCAGGCTCTGAAAGACAAGTCTACATCCAGCCAGAGGTTTCTGCCATGGCCGTAAGGCTAACTGCGGGTGACTGCAGCCCTGCAGCATTAAGCAGTTTTCTACTGTGGCAAAGAGGTCCTACTGTCTGAAGAGAAAACGTTAAGATACGTCTTTTCCTGGGAGGCAGGTGTCTCAACGCAGGCCAGAAGGGTGAAAAGCAGGGGATGCAGTACCAGGCTGGCTGTGCTGGGGCGCTGCTTCCCAGCATAAATCCAAATGGTCCTCGCAAAGGGCAGCGATCCCTCTGCAAGAGCCAACGGAGAAGGAAAGCCAGCTGAGGGATGCAGCCTTCCTGGGAAGACCTCAGGCTTCTGAAGTGAGCCTGTTTAGCCAGAATGATGGGAGGGGATTAGAAAGTGCTTTTACTTTGCATTTGATGAACAACCAAACAAACCCTAAAATTATTCATTTCTCCACAAAATGTGAGTGCTCAGGTCTGCAGAAACAAGAAACCGCTTTATTTTCATTGGAAGGCCAGTAGAGAATTTTCCACAAAAAAGCATACATTAAGTAACGCCAGAATACAAACTGATCTCTTGTTCTCTTCATTTCTAAGTCATACCCGAGATAATGGTGGATACCTAGGAATTTTCACGGATAATCTGGGTACTGTGTGTCCAACACTAGCAGCTTGATGTCTAATTTATTTTGCATTTTCAATGCAAAACCTACGCACTGAGCCGACATGTAACTTTGTTCTTGGTTGCTGTGTGTGTCAATATATTTGGTTTATGCTATGCCAGACTTCCCAAATGGTTACAGAGCTGTGTGCATCACCAGTAGCACAACGCAGAGAACATGGAGACCCCTGAACAGGTTAGAGGTTTCTGATACAGAAGGTAGCTCTGAAGCATCTTGTTTGACTTGAGAGTCCCGAGACAGAGCTCAAAATTTAACTTGTTCTGTCTCACGGACAGAGATCTGAGATCCCTTTGCTCCTGGTGGCAGGATGGTGTGTCTGTGTAAGAACAGAACTAAACACAGCCCTCTGACACTTTCCACCAGCCCAAACATAAGTTTGAGAGCCCTTCCATGCTGCACAGTGATTGCTCCATGGTGAGAAAGAGCCACTTCCTATGACTTGTAACACAACCAAGACTTCTTTCTGTGGAATGTGATGGTGAAATGTGTGCTTTGAAATGACTGAAGTCATAGTAATTCAAAGCTGGATAAGCACCAACAAACTCAGAGAGTCTAAAGGATTTGGGGCTTGAGATGACTTTCTGGCATCGAGGTCCAGGCCTTATCTTCCTGCTCGTCAGCAGAAAAGATTTCTGGGCGTCACCCTGGTACAAATGGACGGTTAACAAATAATTGCACAGGGTCATTGGCTGCAACTTGTGAAACCCTGGCTTGGAGAATATTTGAACAACAGACGGTTCATATTCAAACGGTTTCAAACAGCGAAATCCCTTCAACTTGTGGACGATAAAGCACTTCCAGAACCAATAGAAAGAAACTGGGCCTTGAAGAATACCTGTAGGGTAAAGGCTGCAAGAGCAAATTTGAGCTAGCCTTGTCCCATTTTTCCAGCTTATAAGCCCAACTCATACAGAGCTGTGCCCGAGTCAAGAGATGCAGCAACTAAGAAATCCTTCTTCCTATCCCATCCAGAGGAATAAGCGCTAGTAGTGGGGGGCTTGCGCAGCTTGTGGGAGGTAGCAAAAGGCTCTGCAGGCAACTGGCCCGCTTTTCCGCGTTCCTTTTGGCCCAACAGCCTGACTAATGCACCAGGCGCTTCTCCTACCTCTTTCATCCTCTGCAATGGAGAGAATAAGAGATGTTGCTAGCAGAAGTCTAAAGGAGGATGGGAGGCAAAAGGTTCTGCCTCCCCTCGTACCTAAGCAAAGGTTACAAATCTTTGTTTAATCATTCCCCAGGCGAAAACACGCTGCAGCAATTATCCCTCTCAGGGCACTGTTCGAGGGCCTCTCCCTCCCTGTCAGGACAAAATACCTGCTCTCGCTGCCTCGACACCCTACAGGTGCTGAGAGTTGCAACACGTCTCAGAAGCCAGCACCGAAGCCCTCGCTCCCCTGATGGTATCGACGCACCAAACAGAAGAGCTGGAGGTGATATGGAGGAAGGGGGACCACGACCCGGGAGGTCAACAGCTCCATCATTCTGAGAGACGGCTCTGGGAGAAATGAATCACTTGAGATCCGAAACCAGCAGAACAGGACTTGAAGCGCTGCTTTATCTCAGGCAGGCGCCTAGACCAACGGGCTGTAAACTGGGGCTTTTTCTCTCTCCCTTGGACTCTTCTGCTGGAGCTGCCCTTCACCATTAGGTGTTTAGTGGTCTATTTTACCTTTCTGACGCCACAGTCCAACAGAGCTGTCAGGAGCTAGACTGCCGTCACAGCCAGCACAGTCCTGGCTCACTAGAAGACAGGAATAACCTGCTCCTTTTACAAATGTGGCACTCAGAGTAGGATCTGCTGATCTAACTGTTCCGCCGTCGCTACTATCAAGAAGTGAGCTGAGGGTAAGAATTCAGACGTGTGTGGCCTTGGTTTGAGGCAACATGGCGCAGCTATTACCCTAGGGAGTGACCCTGAGCATCTCTCGGATCTTACAAAGAGCTGATGAAACCAAAGTAAAAGCACTTCAGTGGGAGAATAAGAGATGTAGAAGTGGGTCCCACTGGGTTAACGGCCTGCTGATAGACGTGTTCTCAGCACAAATGGGAGGCAGTTCAAGCCTTAGGCTGCGCCTCACTAAGAACATTTTCTTGAAGGCTGCCCGGCAGTCCTTGCAGTCTACCAGCTGTTCCCTAGAGCATGCCATTCCCTCTCGGCTGAATCAGCGTACTTGCTAGTGGAGACCAGTTACAACAGAATGAAAAAAGTGAGATTAACTGCTTTGCAGGCACCAGAAGCAGCACACTGGCAGAAGTGTAGGCTACCAATATTGCAAAGGTCTTTACATACTTTAGATACTTTTTTTTAGATACTTTAGATACTCTTTTTAACATACTTTAGAACCTGCATCTTCTATGTCTGTAGCAATCTTAGTTACCACAAGAGATATATACATAGACATTTACATGTGGGGTAATTGCAATTTTTTCACGTTCTCTTGTAGCTGTCCTGTTTTGGCCCAACTCCTAACACTCTAACGGCAAACCACATGTAACTTTGTAGTATCAAAGTGGGCCAGTGGTCCTTCAGCTGTTGGGGATGCTGAGGTCCAAGACTGAACTCTAGGAGCAGCCTGTGTTGTACGGCGAAGTGGGCTCAGCTGTAGCGGAGAACCCAGAGGACGATCCTCTGCTATAGCTGCTATGATCCAGGCACACAAAGTAGATTTAAGAACCAGTGGTTTGGAAGAAGCCTCTTCCAGGACCAGCCAAGCTGAGCTGACAGACCTTTTGACTAGTGTCCAGTGTTTTTTCAGTTCTGACCCTCTCCTCCTCCTCTGGGACAAGTCACAGTACCGCTATACAAAGGTGCTGAAGTGTGACTACTTGAGGAAGGCTCAGCGGTCCGAGACAACCACCCTCATCCACCATACTCACTCCCAAGCTGCACAGACTGCCAAGCAGTAGGATTCACCCCAGAGCTGGTTAGGTCACAAATCTGTCCAAATAGGGCCATTATAAAGGAAGTAGGAAGCTTCATTTATTTGGGTACCTTTGGAAATAGCATGTCTGTACAGCCCTCATTTGGCTGTATTGTGTGTATGCATTATGAAATAGCCTCATTACACACACAGGTAGTATTTTATTTTTGCCTCCTTTCCTACACAGGACAGGGCCTGCTCTAAGGATGAATCAGAGTAGACTATTGTCTCTAGCATCCCAGCTTCAACATCTGCTGAATTTGGACAATAATGTGTAAGTGAAGCAGGGAACTGTAGGAAGAGAAAGGATTAGGGCAGCCAATTGCTGCCCTGAGGAATTGGCAACTATCCTGCCCCTGCTGAGCAAAGTAATGAACCAGAATTTTTCAGGGTTGCTCACTAAGTATGTGTGTGCGCACCTCTTTGCTGAATGCTCATCTGCACAGCCTTGCACGACTCCTGCAGAGATGCCGGAAACTCGGTCACCGAACACAAAGACTGTTCTTTTTTTTAAGCTTAGTGTTTACCAGCCTCAGTTTAGTCTGTACGATGGGGACCAACGTCTCCGGGTTTTTCAACAAGAGACTTGTGAAATACCTAGGTATCACAGGGATGAAGGGCACAGAAAAGCTCAAGGAGAATGTAACTGGTTTGGTCTGCAAGGTACAGTTTGAATAGTGGATTGCAGCAAAGCCTAGAGATATGCTCACATGCAAAATGAGAGAACTTACACCAGCTGCTGGCTCATAGCACCCTTCCTCCACTACAGCTGTGTCCCTCTCACTAGAGAATGCGACTTTGCTTCCAGGATCTGGCACAGGGGTGTATAAAACCCACCCATGTTTTAATCTAGCATTTTTCCATCAGGAGATCTCAAAGCACTCTGCAAAGAAGATGCCTGTTATCCTCGCTTTACTGCTCTGGAAATTATGGCACAGGGAGGTAAAAGTCAATTAACAAAATGCAAAATCGGCAACCAATACATCTGGACGGTCTCATTATACTCCAGCCCCTGGGCACTGATGCCCCCTTCTCTCAAGGGTGGCTGCAGGGTTTCCAGCTCTCGCAGCGCGTCTTTCCTTTGCTATTTCACTCCGCAGCCACTATTACCATGCCCTCTTTTAGCTCTGTTGTTCCCAGTCACTTTTGCCTCTGTTCAGTTTCACCAGGTTTCTCCAGGAGAGCCCGTTTCTCCATGGCTGGCTGTCCCCCGGTAAACTAATTAGGAAACCTGCTGCCTCCAGAATTTGTATTCTGGACGATCCATTCTTGCACAGAGACAACATTGAGCAAATAGCTGAGAAGACAATCATCTTTTTAAGGGAGGTCACTGAAGCATCGCAGATGTATAGGACAGCCAGAACCATCAGTAATTGAGGTCACTACAATAGCTGAGGGAGGGAGTGTTTTGTTTAGCTGTAGCTATGGTTACAGTAGCCTATAACTGCACGCATTTCCGTTTTGGAGCATTCATGGGGTAATATAAATTTCCTTGATGCCACAGGCCTGTTAAAACGCAATACAGTTATTTAGTGCATTAGTGACATACTGCTCTTTGGCATGGCAGGCTGTATGTGGGCTAGTGTGCAAAGTGAAGTGTCACCAAAGGTTTATGGGAGGAAGGATTCCTTCTGCTCGCCTACTTAGGAAGGGAATTAGGTAAGAGGTGCTTGACTCTCCAGTTGCCTAAGCACGAGGAGACCTACATCCTCAACCAGCCCCGAGAGAGACTGTGTGAAAGCCCCATAGAGTTAAGGGCGAGCCACTCTGTGCCTGTAATGCCAAAGCGCAAAGCTAAGCTTCTGTTTTAAATGGGGTTTTGCATTTTTTTTTTTTAATTTGGGATCTTAAGCTGGAATTACCTGAAGCCTTAAAAAACACACAAAAAAATGACCAGCCTGGTTTGTGGCTTCTGCCTTTTCTCCCTGCGTGTCTAAGCTTGCTGCGGAGTTACACTGAGGTAAACTGTAAAAGCGCAGGGGTGAAGGATACAGTAAGTAGAATATAATGACTTTATTATATTAATGATACATCCAGGCAATGAAATTGGTGCAAGTGGTTAGTACTTTTCAGTATCTTTAAAGGACAACTCCTTGAGCAGGTGCAAGAGAGTGGGTGTAGTCGTTGCCCCGCTGATGTCAGGGGGAACGCCCAGCGCCTTTTGAAGCAGCTCCTGTGTGGAAATGCTCCTCTGCTCCCCTCCTGGGAGCGTGTGAATTCTCAAGAATCTGAGCTGCCTTTTAGCTGCAGAGGTGACTGATTTACACAAAACCGGATAGCGAGAACTTCCTGAGATGACCCTGTTTTGTGAGGAGATTCTAATCTCATGACAAGTTTGTCTAGCCAGATAATGACAGTAATTAGCCAGGAGGCAAGAAGGTGGATCTAGGTATTCTACTTCATGAGTAAGAAGGATGTTTTATGGCAGTGGAATTAGGAGGAGGATGGAAACTGCTAATATCCCTCAAAATGGAGCTGGAACAAACAGCACAGCAGAGAGGAGATTCCCCAACCTGCTCTCCTCCCAGAGCGGAGGGGCTCGGAAAGAAAGAGGTCCTTTTCCAGAATAAGCCAGTGCTAAGGCAGTACCAGCATTTAACAGTAGCAGCAGCATCCTTATCATTCCTCCTGCTACACAACACAGTTTGTCTGAAACACGTAGCGGAGGAAAAAGAGGACTAGTGCAATAAATAAATATCAGCATTTCAGATAATCAAATGAAATTTGCAGTGGATAAATGGGTAAATAGAAGAGGCAGACTCTCAGTAAAGACCATACTCATTCTAGGATACGATAAGCTGAAAAATATCCTTGCAGTTACCATGCAGCTTGGTAGGGGCATGCCTGCTGCAGCACTAGCATCTTATCATTTGTCCTTATCTCTTGTCGTTTCCACTCAAATATTTGCAAAATGCTTACATACTGGGTAGATAACAACCCACAGGAATGGAGCGAACAGAATACTGAACTCATAAGTGCATGGATTTTTTTTTCCCTGGAAAAAAGGTCTTTGTAAACCAAAGGTGAGACGTTCCTTGCAAACAGGTAGCTCTGGTGGTATCAAGTGATGCAGTTTTGTCTTTCTGGGGTGCTGCCAGACACCCTGAAATGATAGTGTGGAGAGGAATGTGAGATTTCCCCCTTTCATCATAATGGTTACTTTGAAGCCTAATTACAGCCATTTAAACACCAGCCTATTAGCCATGCTACTGCTGATCGCTGCACCGAAATGCACAGCCTGACGGGGAAGTTCTCTCCCGGAGCTGGGTGGGCGGCTCAGGCATTGCGCTGGCGTTTGGAAAGGGCACGGAGCAGCAGCGGGCGTGCTGGGCCCGGCAGCCTCCGCCGTGCCTGCTCCAGTGCTATGCGGAGGACAGGAGCGCCATGGGACAGGCTGCGGCGTGACCCACCGCGTGGCCATACTTCACGTGCCATAGAGGCTAGTGCTAGGCAGGTACAGCAGAGAGCTTGGCCACTTCACCTCAGGACTGTGTCAAAAGATGACTACAACAGTAAATATAACCAAGAGGCAGCACGTCACCTACGGCTCCCCTTGAAAGACAAGCACCAAGAGCCACTGCTGATCCCCAGCTGCTGCAAGGGACTCTCTGTAGACTGATCCCCACCACTTCTAGTAGCTGTGATGAATCCAAGGCCTGGTCACTACTGGTGCCGCTTTTCTGTTGCAAGACTTGTCCCCTCCATGATGTTCCATATTTCTGTCTGTGTGCACTCCGAAAACCAGGCAGCTAGGCTTAAATCTCGAGTGTCCAAGCACTGTGCCTTTTCCCAAGAGAAGTTTAACTGGCGATCCATCTCTAAAATAAAGGCCTAGCACAATGGTGTCCCTTCAATACTGAAGAAGCAGCAGAGAGCTGAGAACGCTGACTCTTTTACAATCTCATCTTCTATGATGAGTTACACCAACTAATTTCTGCATGGTTCCCAATGCTGCTTCTCGCAGGTGGGCCACCCAGCACAAGCCAGATATTCACCTGGTATAACTGGAATAGCGTTGTCTACCTGATGTCTTAGGGGGATATTCATGAGCTGAAGATCCGACACTAATGAAGTTCTTGTGCATCTGGTCACATTGTAAGGTAGGTGAAACCTGCGTGGCTTTACTTTAACTTGTTTGGTTATAAACTGTGGCAGTTGAGCTGCTTCATGACCAACCGAGACACCCCTGCAGCGGAGGCGGTACCCTCTGAGGGCTGGAGCAGAGAGCTCGGGCAGGAATAACAACAGCTGTCCCAATACAAAGTGTTCCCACTTGTGAATCAAAGCCCTTACTAAGATCGTGTCATGTCCAGGCATGTTTGATACTTATTCTTGCAGACATAATACGAAGGCAAGGATCCATCCTTATTCAAGTGCATCTTTTTTTTTTTTCCCCTTCTGCAGTGGGAGAGGAACATAAACCGAAACGTGCACTTGCCGAAAGGTTGGAAACAGGAAGTTCTGTTTAATTTGCACACTCCCTGTTTCTGATGAAAAGTAGGAAATATAAATCACAGCCTTTTATTTCAAATTTGGCATAAAAATTTGCCTTCAAGGTAATGTCAAATAACTGACTTCACACTGCTTGGAATTAGGCTGATGATACTCAGCGAGAAGTACAAGGCAAAGGCTCAGTTCTGGGAGAGTTTGATTTTGTTACATTTCCCCATTCAAATCTCATCCTTGAGAAACCCACAAAAATAGCAGCAGCAGCAAGGTAACAAATAATAGCTATTTTACACGATTTTTACCTTTAAAATGCATCTTCCCTCTTTCTGCCTCACATCTTCTAAGTGCTGAGGAAAAGCCCTTAATATTTTTACGGAGAGAAAATCAACTTTTTTTTCCAGTTATCATTTTCCCCTCTTTTGCTTTCCTCCCCTTATGTAATTTGGCCTTGTTTTTAATCTTTTCTGGTCTCCTGCTATTTCCATCTAGGAACACTTCTGGTTATACTGGAAATACAGACAAAGACATTCAGCAATGCAGAAAAAGTGTCAAGGGAGTTTATGTTTTGAATCTGAAAGGACAAAAGCAACTTTGAACTATTCAGTGGAACTATAATGAGTCTTCTAACAAACTCATTTGGCCCTACGTCAGGTGTACGCTTAAAAGTTTTCCTGAAAAAAGTATTTTTTTGTTACAAGTGTTATCTTTTTTACTGAAGTTACTGTGGACAAAACTATACCTTATTTATCTGACTTATCCACAGACACAGATAAAGAAAGGATCCTACAGCAGAATGACAGTTTCCACATCTAATGGGAGGAAAAGAGACTACACTGACTTACTGGAGAAATTAAAGGCTACATGCTTGCAAGCAACGACCACCTAGAACCCTCCTTATCACACTGGGATCACAAGTAAAGTTTTACTTCACTCTGGCCTTGAGATAGGGCAGAGGAATGGTTGTGCACAAGCAGCATCTGAGTATAAATGAGTGTCCTGGTTTGAGGTAAAGCAGGAGTCTGCTGTTCTTACAGGAGGATGCGGCGACCTTTTGTCACTTTGCGAGCAGTGCCCTTTCCAGAGTGGACTGCTCCTGCCATTGGAAGTTAAACTCTGCTTTACTCCCTGCAGATACAGACCTGATGTTTGTACAATGACAATGAGTAACTGGGTTTCACATAAAAACTTCATGAAATTACTCCAAACGTGTGACGCTGGCATTCAAAAGCAAGTACTTTCCCTTTAATTTCCACTTCATGTCTGTAACTCTGTTGCATATTTATTTGGGCATCAGTAGTGTTGCAGAAAGGGAAAAAGCCTAGAGACTTGATTGCCTACTGTCACGGTAACGGTCATGAACGACTTCATGGTCTTGAGATGAGAAACTGGTCTGCCATGAGATCTGAACGTCCTTGAAGGAGCTGCAAACTATTGGAAAGCCTCACCCGATAAAAACAGTCTCTTATTCTACATGAACTGCCATATTCTGGCTATTCTACTCACATTCAAAGGCGTCTCACTTCAGCTGGTCTGTCCATGCACTGGTCACAGCTACTCTATGCAGACGTGGACGTTACTAAGGCATGGTTACACAGTCTCCTCAGCTGGGAAGGCAGATTGCAGACGTCACCATCCCATAAATCAACCGCTCTGTCCCCTCTTTCTCAGTCGTGACAGCTGCTTCAGGAAACAGGTCTGCAGCATGGCTTTGTGAGTATCTGCACCTTCCAAACTGAAAAAGAGGAGTATCTGATTTAATCTCAAAGGACGGGGCCTACACAAGTTCTGTCTAACTACTAACAGCACTTAGGATCAGCAGTTTCTAAAGACAAAATTGTGTTTACGTATGGCTGCACTATTCTAAAGAACAGACCAAGAGTTCTTCCTGATTTCCCCCCCATCCCTGTCCAGCAAGCAGAAATAGAATGATTCCCATGATTTAAGTAAAACATTGTCACAATCACTATGTAAGTGCAGGAAGGTTTGGGCCCAGTGAAAGAACATTTCCTAAGGTTAATTCCAAATGAGAAGTTCTTTGAGCAGTGCAATTACTAAGTCCCAGTTCACGGGGTACCTCTGTCCTTTGTCCCTTCATGTCCCTACCACAAAAACCTCTACCCCTGCGTCAAATGTAGATGAAATTAGTCAATGCCTTCAAAAGTTATTAAGAGGAGACTGACAAATGATGAGACAGATAATATGCTCGTGCAGGCTCACATCCTCCAGAATCCAAGCTGAAAATGACCCATACAGGTTCTGCCCAGCCCAGCAATTATCATCGCTCACAGTAAATAGCAACACAATATAAACAACGCAAATTCATTTGTATGTAAATATTACATCGGTGTTCCACGCACAAGTATAATTCACTTGGTTGGGGCTATAATCATTCCATGATTGATTTTAATAACTATTCCCCTTAGCGATACTGGATCTATTAATACCTGCATTGTTAAGCCTAATAAAGGAGATTATGGATGAAGAGGAAACAGTGACACAAATTTTAGAATGAAACAACAGAAGAGTTCCTGTGTCTGGCCATCTGTAAATAACACAATGAAACGCTCGTCACAAGCAGCGAGTGGGTCTTCCCTTGTCTCATACCTAGGCATTGCATGAACGGCTAAGTGAGAAGGAGTCCCATGGCAGTCTCACCCAGAAATTGTTCCCTCAGTGAAACTCCAACTAAAAAAACCCCACCCAAAATGAGATTTTTCCTGAAGAATTTGCCCAACTCATGTGCAGGAAACATCTAGAACATGAGCACTGCAATACAAGCATGTTGGTAGGGAGTAACTTTAATGATCTGGCTTAGCAGACCCATGAAAGCCTGAATATATCTGAAAAAGTTTGCTCCAAGCTATGATCCCACCTCCTGAATGGGAAACCACCCTTTTGCGTTTCTTTTCTACTGGTCGTTGCTCAGAGCGCTTGTTTCACAAGATGTGTTTTAAAAAAACCTGTGTTCATACTCTTCTCTTTTAACGTGACTCTATTAATCCTCATTTATGCATTGCTACGGAAATGGTTGTCACAAACAGAGAATCGTGTCTTCAAGAAGAGAATACGTATGAGCAGATGGCCATCAGTCTGTCCTTTCCTGTAATCGTTACACCACCAAATTTCTAAGTTTTTTGCCACTGTTTCAGAGTTCTGGACCAAGATTCCACAGCTGAAGTTGCTGGGCGGTCCATCTATCAAGAGGTTCATACAAAAGCACATTCCTAGCTCCAAGCTCCTGAGATCAGGAAAATGTCCCGTTCTGTACATATTCCATATGAAGACCCTCAGCTGTTTTGTTCTCCTTGAGTCTAGCCACAGAGGCTGGTATCGCTGATCCCCCCTCTGCTGCTCACGTTAGCAGAAACTTCTGCCCAGGGACAAGTACAGGCAAATCTTGGGGCTGTGCACAGCGCAGGTGGCCTTGGCCTTTCCTGCTCCAAGCCCCTGCCACATGCTGCAAACAGGCCTGAGCCAAAGCCCTTTGATTAAAAAAGGGCTTCCCGAGGCTTGCCGTAGGTGTGTGTCTTCCACCTGCCAAAGAGAATGCCAAGCAAAATTCAATTCCCAGTACCAAGTAACGCTGCCCTAACACAGATCAGCCTGTGTGTGTTCAGAATTAAAGCCAGGCGGGCCATTTGTCCTCCTCCAAGCCTCCTTTGTTGGCTTAGGTGTTGTATTTCCCTTTTCATGTCACCCATGCAAGTTTTTATTCTGATGGCTTAAGTAAAGGCATGCCAGAATAAAGGGACTGTTTACATGAACAGATCAGTGCCCAGATGGGGAGAGCCTTGAGTGCTCAAGAGGATGGAAGTAAAGAAATATTAAGGCTTATCAAAAGAAACAGCACAAAGTGAGGAATGCTAATGTGGACCATTTTCCCCTGTGTAAGCACTTGTGCGTTTACAGAGGGGGAGACAGTCTTTCCAGTGCAAGTGAGCAAAATGGGCAGCTCTAAGGGTAAGAAATTCCGCTACGGATCAGAAACCAGCACTGGGAAGCACAGGTAATCTGCTCTTATTTGTCAGTACGGCCTCTGTGAGTAACAGCGTCCTTGGCACACAGGCATCAGGAACACCAGGTGTGTTGCTCTAGCAAGCTCATCCTTTTCCTCTTCCAGGAAAGAGCTGACAGGACAATGATTATTAATCTTATTTTACAGACAGGGAAACTGAGGCAGCAGACAAGGAAGCTGAAAGAAAACCTGTTGCCCTGAGTAGCAATCCCTATGCCAGCCACTGGGCCTGGCACTCTCATTTTCTCTCCTCCAGAAGGGTTTCGTGCATGGAAAATCACAAGCACAAACAAGAAGCAATCCTCGCAAGTCCCAGGAGAAAGGATGCTTGGATTTTTCACTCCCAGACAATGGTGCAGCCCAAAGACAGACAGCCAAAGAGACCCTGCAGTCTTTGGAAGAAGCCTAACGAAGTTAATGAAGCCAGCTACATCTGTGATCTTTATCTGAGTCCCTGTGATCTCCCCACACAGCTGTGGGGCCAGGACAGCCCTGTCTGCGGGGATGCTGTGCACCTCCGCCGTGTCCTCTGGGGCGAGCCCCCGCCTGCCAGCCAGCGGAGGACACGGAGCAGGAGGGCGGGCAGGCGTGCATGGCGCCCTGCCACGGCACGGCGGCACAGCCGGCCTCGCTCCCTGCCTCGGAACAAGCAGGGAGAGCCCAAAGCAAACACCAAACCACGCTGCACTTGCAGTCATTACCAATGGAAACATGAGCGTCACTAGGTCAGACTGCACACTGACACCAAGCTAAGAGGTCCATAAAGTTCAGCTTCTCTCCATTTCCCTTATTATCCTTTGTTCAAAATTTTTAGCGGTTATACATTTAAAATCCTAAACTTCTTGCAGTCACTACTGCAAATGCAGTTTCTGCAGATTCACAAATTTCCATTTTTCCAAGGAAAACACAAGCTGATTAGTTCAGGAAAAGCAAAGAGAATTTTTTCCCTTCTGAACTTTTAACAACAGAGCAAAATACGCCACTGGACTTCCCAGCTGAACTTTGTTCTAACTGAACAAGAGATCAGGTCCCCACTCCCCTCTTTGAACTCCATCAGCTGTAATACACCCTTGAGGGCAACGTCCCCCTACAAGGTACAGCAGGAAACACGCGGTTTTGGTACCTTATAACTGATGTGGTCAGGTGGCTTGGTTCAGAGGGGATAACACGGAGGCAAGCAATGCTCCTAAAGCAGTGTACTGCTGTGGGAAAATCTGGCTTCATATTGATCTGATTTGCACTGTTGGTGTAAGTGAGACGGAGTAGCCTGAGTCGCATTCCCACATCCTTCTCATGCTATAGTTTGTTGGAAATTTACGTTAAACAAATAAATAGCAGCTGTTGGACTTGATTTGGGACACGAAAAGTGCAATTCTTTTTTGAGGGAGAAAGATGTGCTTATCAAAGCGTCGTCCCCAAGTCACATCTCCACACAGGCTCAAGCAGACCAGGACAGCCGCATCAGTTTGCTCCGACTCAGAGGGGGTGTTAAGTCTCCAGAAGCCTGAACAGGGCTGGACTGATAGAGGCGTTGACAAAAATTGCTGCACCTTTTTTTCCCTTAAGGAGCCGGACTCCTGTGTCTACCCTGACCTCCAATGTAAAGGCAGTTGGCCTGCAGAGTCTTTTGAGGCTATAGCTGCAGATCTCATCCTGCTAGCATCGTTTTGATCGTCTCTCCTGTTTCTCCAGCTCACGTTACACCCCAGGTACGACACCTGATCCTACAATAAATTCCTGGCAGACAGACCCTCTGAGCTTTCACAGTATCGCACATAAAGACTACAGGGCTCCAACATGCCAGAGACCCTAGAGCACAACTGTGAATACAGGCTAGAGAGGCCATGCAGCCGAGAGAGAATAACCTGCCTCCAAAAGCTGCATCTGAAGGAAACAAGTGGGTTTCTACAACAGGTGCCCCGATCCCAAATGGGGCTTCAAGAGATAATCATAATAAAAATATGACAGCACCTAACAGCTAGAAATACAATCACACACGCAAGCACTTATGTAGGGATGCAAAAGCTGATGGAAAAAATCAAAATGGAAAAATGTGGTTTCTTCAGGCTGAAGCGAGAGAGAAGCAGCTCTTGTCTTTCCTGTGCTAACAGTGCTGAGCTGTGCCTTACAGCATGTCCCAGCTGAGGATCCACGGAGCAGCTCAGCCAGCATGCTCAACCAGATTTTCCACCACACCTTTGGGCTGCAGCACACTGTCATTATATCATGCATGCCTGAAATATCTCAGTAAAGCCGGGATAAAGGAACCAAGGGACCTGTTTCTGACTTTGCTCACCCAAGCTAGCAACAGCTCCGTCTGGTTTCTGGGGGAGCTCCTCTGGAGGGGTGAGGCCAGCCAGTCCCAAGCCTGCAGGAAGACTGGCATCCGAGCAGGGTAGCATCTCCCTGCTGTCTCTCTGTAAGCAAGCCCAAGCATCTCTGCAGAACTGAACCATTACAGGGCAAGCAAATGTCGAGGTCATTAAGGTGCACACAGGGCCTTTCCTCAACTGGGTTCAGCCTGCGACACAGATGAGTCATGTCTGCATATGTGTGTGGGAGAGTGCATGCATGCATTTATATGTACTACTGCTTCATTCCCTTGCAGACAGATTTCAGATTCAGAAGGAGAAAAATACCAAAACCCGGACAAATGCAAAGTCCTGCCAGTGCAGAATCTACTGGGCTTGGGGAAGTAATCCCGCAACAAAAAATGTACGGTGACTTGTGTGCAACTTGCGAGTTAGCCTTCAGAAGCGATGGGTACTCTGCATGCCTTGGATAAGCTCCAGTGAGGCCAAGCCCACCTCCTGTACGCATTAAAACAAGAACACATGGCCTGCCCGCTCCGCCACCTGTGTTCCAAATGGCCCCTCACTTCACAACACTTTTCAATTATTTCTGAAAAATCTCGGGTTCTTCCCATTCATGAAGAACGGGGCTGGGGATTTCAGAGCTCATTCTTTGCCAAGCCCAAGCCATGACTATTAACTGCTCTTATTCTCCCAAGACCCATACAGCCACCTTGATGGAGGAGCATGAGTCCTTTTACAGGATGGGCCCTGTCATCTGTATCAGGAGACAATGTCTTGCACTTTCCTCATTCCTTTCTCCTGAGTAATACCTTCTCCTGTAAATAGACAACGGAGGGAGGAAAAAAGGAAGCCAAGCAATTCCTTCACTGCCTTACAAAACGTTAATATTCCCAGAATATTTGTTTGGGGCTAGTTTGAGCCAAATGAAATGGTTTCGCTTGACCAGGACCAAAGCCTTATTTCAAGCTGCAGCTGGGCTGTCACGGTGCTTTTTGATCTCCTTTTTGCAGGACATTCAGACCACTCATAGCTGTCTGGCTGCAGCACTGTAAGAAACATGGCCTGGCTGCATAGCTCGCCCCTTAGAGCAGAGGAAGGTCAGGCAGCACTGCAGCAACGCTGCCACATCCAGATTAGTCTGGCAGAAACTAAATGCTTTGGCATCTCCAAGAAGAACTTGCTGATGCACAAAGCACTGTTCTTCACCGTTCTTCTCCCATTTCTCCAAGTTTAAGCCAGCACAAAAGCACAACTTATGGGACCGAAATCATCTGCCCTCAGCACTAGAGCAGCCTTGCGCTGACATGCAGAGGTATCATTCGTAACTCTGCCCATCTCTTTAGTCTCCACCTCTCCGCTATCGTATTCCTTTTCTGTGGGCTGGCCCTACAGCGCTTGTTATTGCTCCACCTCAGATGTACTTGTCAGGTGGCTTCACCAAGACCCTACCAACTCTATTCCTGCTTTCCCTGCTTTTCAGTGCCATCCAGCCCTGGCTCAGAGTCTTGACGTATTTCCTCCACACCCAGACTCACAGCAGTTCCTCACTGTCTCCTACTGAAACCAAGAGCCCATTTGTATCCTGCTTCTGTCGTCCCAGCAGGGCTTGCTCCTCTCACTCACCTCATTCCAGGAGTACACCTTAAGAAAACCCCCGGGATTTGCACACAGCTACAATCGCCAGGGAAACAAAGAACAAACAAATACCAGGACTCAGTACATTGTAAACTGCCCAGGTAAACCCAAACTGCTCCAACATGACAGCTATCTACCCACACTTTCCTGTCTCCCCAACACAGAAAAAGAACGGCATAAATCTTCGACAATTCTTGTTATTAAAAGCTTTGGCCTTTGCAGCAATTATGCCATATATGTAGTTACTAACCAGTATCTGTTAAGCACTTACGCTGGAGATGAGTAGAGCTGCCAGACCGTGCTGTCTCTTACAGTGGTGAAGCACCACTGAGTTCTCAAGAGGCGACGGGACCAGATCCACAACTGCAGAGCGGCATTTTCAGAAGTCTTCAGCACGGGCCCAACTCTGCCCTGTAGAGATCAGTGGGAAAACACCACAGTTAGCGACTTCAGGGTGTGCTCCAGGCTTTTGAAAATGAACCATAGATTTCAGTAGGACTTCTTCTGTCATCCGTGAAACTTGGACCAAACGATGTGGTTACACTGCACCTGTATTTTGTCTTAAAGGATCCCAAACTATTTATAGGCACTTGCGTTTTACTTTGAGGTGTGTTTGGGTGGATAAGCAGCAAGGACAAAGCCATACACCTAGGTCACCTTACTGTAAACAAAGATATCTTCAAATCATGTGCAGCACCGAGTGAACGAGTGGGTAGGTATCTGCGCATACATATTTTGTGTTCTGTCCCACCCGCGCAGCCTGGAGAACTCTCCCCTCACAGTGGATATTCCCCTGTGTTCTCACCCAAATCAAAACACACCCAAAGACAAAGCTCCAGGTCAAACAAAATGTCTTATTCTACTCAGAACAAAAGATCCTGTTTCTTCGAGTGATTTCTTCATTTTACAAGAAATGAAAAAAAAATATATATATTTTTTTGGTAAAAATTGAACGATCATTTATAGAGTAAATAAAATATTTTTTGATTGAAAAGGGTGAGACTAGACCCTTTTGCAACGTTTCTTTCTTCCTGGACTAATGTCACGGATATGCTAGATAGCCATTCTGATCAGAAGGAAGAAAAGCAGTATGCTCCCTGAAATACCTCCTGCCCTTAATCGTGGTCAGCGATTAGCAGCTAGGCACTTTACCAATAACCTTGTTTGCTGATCCTAGGGCAGAATTTCCCCTGCAGAGACTCCCTGTGTGAGATTATATGTTAATCAAAGGAGAGCACTTGAAGTATTAAACTGTGTTTCTTTACCTCTAAAGCAAACACACAAGCCTTCAGATCACACCCATTGTTTCGCATACCTGAACCTTCTCACGTGAGCTTTAGTATCTCCCGCACCTGCATGTGTTAACAGCAGGGAGGTCACTCAGGGTCCTCGTTGCTAACCCATGTGCTGCACATCACACTGGCTGCACTCGCTACAGGGCTCTCAACAGGCAGGTAAGGAAGACCTGCAAAGACCAGAGCTAAACATCCCTTTGCCATTTTGCAAACTCCTGAAGAGAGCCCTCACTCCAAGAAGTTGCCTCTGTCTAAGAGCAGAGGTCAATGAAAAAGCATTGGCAATAACCACATACAGTTTATGCATGTACGAACAAGTTCCTGATCACATGGTCTCAGTTAGGCTACGGTTCCTCACTGCCCAGACAGAAGTTGGTAAGTGCCACATCAGACTAAACTTCCTAATTTTGCTCCATGTTCCACCAATTAGAAAAGGAGAGAAGTCCCAAATGGTACCTCTAATATTGTACAGCAAAGGAAAAAACAAACAAGAAGCCCCCAAGCCATTCCCTCTCCATCACAGGCTTTCCAAAGCGGTTCTCAACCATCTCTTAGACCCTTCTGAACAGCTGCTCTTGGAGCAAAATCCATTCCAAAAGGTGCCCTGGATCTCCTGTCTCATGAGAATGGAGAAAGAGGTTTTGTTTTACTGTTTATACTAAAAGACTACGAAGAAGCAGAAGGCCAAAGTCCCCTCTATGTCTCTTAACTGAGTCAAAGTGACAGTGGGCAGGTCAGATCGGCATACAGGACACAGTAGGTCCCACAAATTACCAGGGTTTCCCTAGTTTGTTCCTCATTTTCTGCTGGAAAATGGTGTCCAGGTAGAACGTGAGGCCTCTGGACATTTGCCCCGGATTTCTAGATGTCCTACAGATGAGTCAGGGCATTAGACCTCCAGAAATCACAACCATGTTTGCAACACATGTACAGACTGCCGACCAGACTATCCATTTCTGAGTCATGGTGAGAGACAGTATCTGTTTTATTTATTTGGCTCTCATCTGGGTGCTATGATCTTTAAAAAAGGCAGACTGCCGAGGGGACTGGCCTCACACCTAGACCACAAAGATAAGAAAGAGAGGTTTTGCTTTTCCTATGGGGCAGAAGGGACCGTGCAGTTTACTGCAATCCAGAGCCACCGAGTTGGCAGAACACAAGACCCTGCAAGGACAGAAGGTGTCTGTGTGTAGCGGGTAGGTGTTATTGCCAATAACAGCTCTTATTTTCAACCTGCCCTTTGTACTTTTCATTCTATTCAAGAAGTTAATTATTCTAGTTTATGTTCTAATACAACCAGCTTTGGAGTTTTAAAGACTTGTTGGTCTTCTCTGGAAAGCTGGTGATACAGAGAAGGCCTAGGCAGAGCCACCTCAAAGCTCCGGTTAACTTGGGATCCTGCCACAGTTGCAGAAAGTCTATGTAGGCCTACACAGAGCATTTGGAGATGTCTCGCTCTTGGTGCGCTGCGGAGACCCAGGGTATCCCTGATGCACACGCAGAGGCCGTTACTCCCTGTGCCTGTACGGTATGCTACAAACGTGGGAGTTGGTCTCAAACCAGCCGCAACCTCGAGTATTTTGAAATCTCTGTTGCTCCTCTGAAGACACATTTCAGGCAAATACAAACTCCCAGGCTTTGGACCATCTGCTCCAGTGCTGTGAAGGCAATGGATGGAGCAGGAAGAAGGGCTCCAGAGTGCAAGGCACAGAGGGGCAGCAGGGGGAAGCGGAGCTTGCTGGAGTTGGCTTTTAACAGCTGTGTTGAGAACGGCTTGGAATGGGAATGGCTGTTTGACACAACTACCTGCAACACAGCCCTGACTAATGGCATTGCACTTCAGCGATGCATGCGGTGGCATTCCTTTCCACACAGACAGTATTTGCATACTAGTAACAATTCAACAGCCTCAGCTGTGACTGTTGCTGGATCAATACAGGTTGCTGACCCCTTCCAGCTATCGCCCACAGGAAACAGGGTATGTCACAGCCTTTCCAAGGCAAACCTCCTCTCCCTGAGAAAAAAAGAAACTTCTGCAGCACTCCTCTCAGTCTCTTTCCCGCTTTGAGTAAGCTGGGCCTGACAAAGACTGCAGCTGTCACAACACAACACGTTTTGGCAAACGTCCTGTCGCCCCCACCAGAATTAGCCAACCTGTGAAACACACTTGACACCCAAAGGACAATAATTTGCTTACAATGATCCAAACAGTGCAAATCATTTGATTGCAGTACTGGCCACTGTTCCTGCATGACTTAATTTTCTAAGTAGCTTGAGATGCAGAAGGAATTAGGCACTATCCTCCCTTCAGTGCCAGCAACTCGGCAGGTATCAGGCAACTGAAACTTTTGGAGTGTCCAGTGTTGGGTGCGCTGGAAAATTTTAACGCAGTGCTTCCACTCCATATTTAATTCACTTACGGAACCAGAAGATGGGATTTCTGTCCTTCTTCCTTTGGAGGCAAGCTAGAGACAACACAAGAACACCAATCTACCTTTTGCGTAGGTCTGTCACCTCATGTCTTGTTGTGCCTCTATCTCCCCAGCTGGATGAAGAGGAGTTCCTGGCTGCACAGCACTTTACTGGGTGCTTGCAGAGTGCAGGGACCAAAAGTCCAGGATCCTGCCTCTAACGGCACCTAAAAGAAAGGGGAGTGCAACAGCGCATGGACAGAGCACCGGGCCAAAGAGTCTACACCATTCAGTTTCTGCCATTGTGTGTCTCAGGGTCATCTTCAGAGGGAGGCTGTACTTTTATCTTTGCAGTCAGCACCTTTCACTGGAGTTCTCCTTTCACTGGCTCTTGGATTTTAAAGCCATTTATATTCCAAGCCAATCTGTACTAAAAATAGGATTCCTTACTAAGAATGGCACTGGCATTACTCACTTTCTGCTACATTCTCATCTCAGCTACATTGCCACACCTCCGGCTGGAGGAGTGTGCTGCAGTAATCATCCACAACTATGTGCTTCTGTGAGCAGGTTTTGAACCTCTGCCATCCTTTGGAAGCTCCCACTGTTTTTTCTTTCATGTGCTAATACAGTTCAGTGGCTTATCTCCTTTCACATCCTTGGGGCACACCTCTTCGCAGACTGTACACTGACAACCCAATGAAGTGGGAAAAACACACAGGAGGTACAGCCATCCCCCTTCCTCCCCCTTGCAATTCAGGCCAATCTGCAATTCTCAGCTGAAGGGGATGCTGTTCTTGCATTCAGGAAGAAACAATTTGCTCTCCCTGGAAGCTACCGCATCTCTTGGCTTTCAGCATCAGCTGCTCCACTCAAACTGCTCATCAATTACTAGCAAGGAGGCTTTTGGGCTTTCCTGGTGGGAGGTACAATTTTCCAGCTCAGTTTTGCCAGACGCTAAGCATTTCTGCAGGGTATTGCTCCTCCTCAACATGCCTGGAAACAGAAGGGTGTAGGAGGTGGGACAAAACTCTGGCCAGGTCTAGCTGCATAGTTAAATGAATCCTATATGGGGTTTTGTTTTCTCTTTCAGCATTCTTTTGAGTTTTGCACACCACTTTCAAGTGCAGGGACGTGTTTCCTCCTGCCGACCATGTCAGAGGTGCAGCCAGTGCCAGAGCTGACTGTCATTTATTTTCCCTGATAAGGGGTTAAATATGCACAGGTAAACCTGGGCGTATGTTCATAATGCAGGTGGCAGTGATACTTTAAAGGAGGCACCTTTCTTTGTTCCCTTAATGATTCATTCATTGGGAGTGTGGGAATTAACCTATATAAATTTTTGCTACTAAGTAGATACACCTAGATCCTGAAATAGTGGATGGGTGAGAACCAGTTATAGAGACTTTACACATCGTCCTGGTAGCACAGAAAGAAACAAACCCACAACGGTAGGCTGGGAATAAATGACTGCATAGTATTTCTCATGGCAAATTCTCTTTACCTCCTGTTTTCCGGCGACTCACCAAAAATCCTACGGGGATGCAGTAGGCACCTCTGAGAAAGGCCTGACTTGACTGAGACCTTCAAGCGGGCCCTCTCTTCAGGGGGCTCAACTCTGACAGCTGGAACTGCGCAGGGGTGTAACTGATATGGTTTAGACTCAGCAGGGAGCACAGGCAGCCACACTTTGGTTGCACCAGCACTGGAGGCAGGTGTGAGATTGCATCAGGAAGCCAGTATGAAAAGGGAGGCTGGCTTGCCAAGCCTGGCTCGGTGCCCCCTTTGTAAGCTGTAGCTTACAGCTCATCAGCTGGGAGGTGGAGAAGAAAGAGATTTGTATTTGGGGCATCTCACTAACGGAGAATTTGTCTCCTGCCTAGCTAGAGGAGGAAAGAAACCTTTCTGGGAGGCTGCGCAGAGTGGGCCGAAATCTCCAGACTACCTCTTCTGCTTCTAGTACTTTCTGATTTTGTTGGAAGAACCTTTAGGGCTCAATGAACAAGAACTGATCAGTCTAAGATTCTTCACAGAGGTCAGATCAACCCTGGTTTCTCCACTGGAAGTTCTAAATTACATTAGCACCTGAGGAGCTGTGTGGGCCGATGGAAGCATGAGGCAATGGTCAATGACTTGTTGCTGGTTTCCTACATCTTTGAAAGGAGGTCACATAGCACTATTGTTGCCAGTGTGATGAGGTCTTGGTTGCTTAATCTCTTCAAGGTAGGCTCCATGGAGTGAGGTAACACCCCAGACACTGCAAAACCTGCCTGTATCTTGCAGGCACCTCCAGCCAATCTTCCCCTCACAGCAACAGCCAAGAGCGCACTGCTTCAGACAAAATGCAGGGAAAAGCTTAGTGAGCGCAAGCCTGAAGGAGTCCAGGAGAGGCATCGCCATCACACTGCAGCTGGGCCAGGACATCAGAGCGGTGCTAATACACTAATGGGGCCCTTAATGGTCACAAGTGAATCGCAAAAGTTAGAAATGCACACACAGAGACAACTGCCAGGTCTTTATCCATGCCGGGGATGAATTCCCCGCTTAGCTGCACTGATTCTCGGAGAAGGCATAGTACATTTCACAGATCTGACAAAGGGTGGTGAGAAAAGGAAGCTTAAAGGTGTGAAGCACCACCAATCTCAGCTGCCTAAGGAAGGGAAAGCAGAGGGGTGGGGCTCCTGGGGAAACACACTGCAACTCACAGCTCAGAAGGGCACGCGTATTGGGGGGGGACAGCTATTCACATGCACAGCGGTACCACACTGCGTACAGGAGAGAGACTACAGCAAGGAGGAACAAGAGGTACCAGGAGGCTATACTCCAGGAAGGATGAACCCTTCCTGGCAGGGCAGCGCAGAAAAGAAACACCTCCAGTGGCTCTCTCCTGCCCAATGCCCTGTCATTGTGCTCGGTGGCCACAATCACATCAGCCAGGCTTCTGAGCTGCAACTAGCCATGTGAGCCACAGCAGTGTACCTGAGGGCTGCAAGTGAGTGTCCTCTGGGAGGCCAGGCTGACACGCCACACCAGGTCATGTCAGAAGGCGTGTGGGCACAGCAACCCAATGCAAAGCACTCCCTTGTGTGGCATATCCCGTTTCTCCCCAAGACACATCCAAGGTCGCTGGCTTAGCCACACTCATGGGTGATACCATCTGTTTAATCAATGTTCTCTGTGGTACGAAGTCACCCCAGATGCTCTGCATGGGAGACAGCTTTTCCAATAGTCATTAGCAAGGTAGGGGGGTGAAGAAGCAATTGTCAGGCGGCTTCTCCAATATTAATTAGCAAGGTAGGGGGGTGAAGAAGCAATTGTCAGGCTTCATTTTGCATAGGTCGTGGCATTAGTAGCAAACTGCCTCTCTCCAAAGCCTGCTTCCTCCTCCCCCAGTAACCGTGAGCCTCCCTACACTTCACTTTGGGAGCTACTGCATAGGAATATTTCATAAACAGGCCTGAGGGTTTGTCTGCTGCCTGTCCTACTTCCTTCAGAGCACCTGAGATCAGCTGGGCTGGAATGTCTGCCCATATCACGCTCACATGCTGCCTGGATGGGAGATGGAAACTTACCTGCTGATGTTGAAGATGGCTTCTCAGTCACGGTCTCGGGCTCCCAGCTTAAGCCATGTTACAGTTGGCAGACGGGCCTCCCAAATCATGATGTTGACTCTAAAAATCAGGAGAGCAAATAAGGTAAGTCTTGCCATTTTCAGAAGTCTTTAGGATAACATTTAGGTCATACACTGGACTTCATCCCTTCTGGTTTTAGGGGCCATAAATAAATGTCCTTGCTCAAAATAAGTATGGGAAACTTTAGGTTCTCAGGCCATGCCTCTATGCCAGGAGCCAGCCCTTTGTGCAATACACCATTAAGCATCTCCAGGGATTGGGCCCCTGAAGGGACTGCCTCATCTGGTCCTCCACAGTACCAGGCAATTGTAGATAGATAGATTTGATGTGCATGCATACAAATATGTGTACAAAATACTTTAAGCTCCTCCAAAGCTTCATGCTGAAACGTTGTTAATATAAAAGACCAAAAACTACAACTGTTTCCTCCTTGAAGCACCATCACTGATGGAAAGGTTCACAGTGAAGTCACGAGCTTTGATAACCCTGCACAAAACAGTCGGTCCGAGACATCCTTTCTGAAAGGCTAGAGTGCTTTCCATAAAGTTATCTGTACCGTCAGCTGTTAATCAGCACAGACCGATTGATTTAATCTTCCACTAAACAAGGGCCTGGCTCATCCTTGTTTTGGTAGATGTTCGTCTGTGATAGTTCTGTAGCCGTGACGGTGAAAGACAGTACGGCTTGGTAGCATTTTTGCTGCTGTTTCACTTATCATTTTACTCTGTCACTGTGCTTGGAGCCCAGGGAAGGGTTAATCCCTTCCTTGCTTTTGCCAGGTAACAGCTGTTCTACTTTCCGGATCCCTGGATCACCCAGGTTTTGTTGAGGTAAGTGGATGTCCTTGCAGGAGCTCCTATGGGAGGAGCTTTGGGAAAACCAGTCAGGACTGGTCCCGCCAGCCCCGGGAGCATTCCTGCTCCTGTGCTGATGCAACTGGATCCAATCTCCTGGCAGACCAGCTGGCTGCTTTCCAAACAGCTCCCTCCAGACTGGCTCGCAGCTCAGCCCAGACTGGGGATGGCTGTGACGAAATTTGAGCAAGGGGACGAAAGACCTTCAGCCCTCATTAAAGCTGGGAACACTTGATGAAGATAATGCTTGTTATTAATTGGCTCCTCCCAAGAAAACGCGAGCTGCCTTGTTTTGCTGCGAGTTTACCATTCTGTGGAGCATCTCCCCAGCACCAGCAAGACCGTGGATGTTGAATCATAGTGTCAAAACGTAGCGCAATCACTTGGGATGTATGAGTGGGATTCATTTAGAGACTGTTGTGCAACACTGGTGTGAGATAGTAGAGCACAGAGTTATTTCAGTGGCAACACTCATCCTACTCCCACTCGGGATTCAGTGTGTAACTGCTTTATGTGACACGCTCTGCAGCAGAGCGTGGACTTAAACACATCCTGGAGACGAAAGAGCTGAATGGTGAGCATGGCTTAACTACGCTCCAGAACCAGGTAAAACCAGAAACAGGGTTTTAACAGAGAGAAAGACGCAAATTCAAACCATGTGTTTAAACTATATTCCAGATGCACCGGGAAGGCCTCAGTTACCTATGTATGCCTTCTGAACAAAAGCAGCTATTAGCACAAGCCAAGATAATCTCAACAAAGAGAATTATGAAGCACTTTAATCATGTCTTAAAGCAGAATTTTTCAGGATGGGATATTCTGAACACTGCTGTTTTCCTTGAGCTCCCGCTAAATCAATGACAAAACTCACGCTGATGCTACTGGGACCGAGATTCGACAGTGGTGATGGCTAACAAGCTCCCAGCCATCACCGCTCACCACCCCTTCCCAACTTTTCTTGCGATATTTTTGCTAACAGACACACGTTGTTGAGTCTTGCACTGCTTGCTCATTAGCATTGCAGTAAGTGATTTCTTATGTAAATCGTGCCAGCCCACAGAAAAACCAGTTCAATTCCAGTCTGCACTGCTGGGATGGACATAGAACAGAGGAGAAGTGCTAAAGATCTTTTCTTTTTTTAAAAATAGAAAACCAAGTACCAGCCATAAAAGCAGTCATTGCATACCTTTCACTGCAAGCAGAATTACCCTCGCATCTGCAGAGAGACTACTCCAAATACAAAATTCCCCTGGCTATCTATTTGCAAGTGCCGTCACCAAACTTGTACATACAACAGCAGTTTCTGCGCACCTAATTAGAGGCTTGAAACCAATGAGCATTTTTGTCTGCGGACCTCACGTCTTCTGTCAAATCTTAACTTAATCTTTTAAAGGCATAGCTGTGTAGCTAACGGCAACGTATCTTTTCTATGTGGTGTTTCATAAACTTGAAGACAGTAAATGTGACTGAGAAAAGTAAGTATGCAGCTATGCTAAGGGAATCCTTTTCTTCTTATTGCTGCTGCTAATACAAGCTTCTCAAAAGCCTGGAAATGGTTTCTGTTTTTATCCATGTCACAGCGTGCATCGCTGCGTCGGTATCCCGCCAAGCTTTTCCCCACTGCAGACAGGTAAGAGGTGCTTCCTGCTGAGCCTACAAAAGGCACCGAAAAGTTGGCACTATGGTATGCACTCACGGAGCACAGGGGCCATGCCTTAATATGTCTTACTACGCCTTGATGTTCCTTACTATGCCTTTCCTTAATATTTGTAGCGGTATGAGAGATATTGGTTGAATTTAGCACTTCAGGAGCTCCTTCATAGATGACAACAGAGCTCATGGGAATTACCCTAGGTAAGTCTTTAAAACTGAAAGGTAAGTTACTATTTTTCCACGGCAAGGGTATTTGTTGGGGAGTCATAATGTAAAACCCTGTACTTATTCTGGCTCATTTTGCTCTACTCTGCTACTCGATCCTTGCACCTCACTCCCCCTTCCAGCTGAAATCCCAACTGCTGCTGTCTTTTTCAGGCAATATGCTAGTGCTTGTGTAGAATGTCTACACAGGATTAAGACACATAGCTACTGTTCATGTTCTTGAAAAGCTTTCATCGTAAATGAGAGGGACTAAGACTTGACAAGACATTTGTTGCCCTTAGCCCTGGTTTGGTTTTGTTCCGTTCTGCTCCACCCAAGAGGTGTCTGCCTTTCATCCCTGACAGTAATCATCTCGGGCATAAGACAAGAAAGCACCTTTTAACTGGAAGGAGCCAGATCCACAGGAGTCAGATACGGTATGAAAGCAATGCAGACATTTATCAACGGGAGCCACACTAACTCTGTGTCTATGGAAATTACATTTGAAAGCTTCATTTGCAAGTCTTTCTACCTGCATTTTCTGTGTGCACCTTTAATCATTTCTGAACATAAATCACACTGCTTAGAAATGTGAGGGCAAAGGATGCAAGAGGAAGGGAAATCTCGGGGCTAAAACTTGGGACAGCTACCAGGTTCAGCTCTTGTTCGACCACCACCAATTCACCTTACCATCTCAGCAGTGAAATAAGGAGCGGAATGCACATCGGACAGCACGTCTGGATTGTTTCTGAGGTGCTCAAACCCTGCGCTGACAGGAGCTGTGGATGCTCTAATAGAGACATTTTAAAATATATTCATCACTTCAGACGCTTAAAAGTCATTTCTGTTTCCACCATTTTTTAACTAGTTACCTGCAGTGCTGAAGAGATTTCCTTTCCTAAAGCAAAAAGAACATAACTGATGCTAAAACATGTACTTCCATATCTTCCAGAAAACTAGCAGGTCCCAAGCACTACCCATGAACTAATTCAGTCTTTAAGTCACTGCTGTCTGATAGCCAAATACATTCATTGCCAGCTGCGTAAGGAAATCACACTCAAAGAAGGTAGCTATTTTCCAAGGTCTGGACCAAAGCATCAGTAGGCCAGAACCCAAAGGCAGTTAGAAGTAACGATGGTGTTATCTGACTTAGCGTGCACGGTGTTGGAATGAGGGTATGACATCTAGGTTAAAACATATTGGAAATGCTGGATTAGACCAGACTCTCAGACTATTCAGCTTTGCTTTTTGCCCCAAAATGCAAGAGAGCAGGCTGCATTATTTCAGTCAAAAAACATTGAGCTGAAAAGTGTCTTTTTTTTTCTAAATTATATGCAAAAAGATATGTCTTGCTGAAACAAAAAGTGTATGAATGAAAATTTAGTTTTTGTCAAGGAAAACTGCTACTCTCCTCACTAGGAAAATGTATTTTGAAAGCATTTCTTTCCCTTGGACTTCAGATGTCCCACCTCACAGGTCTCCTTTGGTTGAAAATGGCATAAATCCTGCGTCTTTGGGTTTGGGCCTAGATCCACAGTAAGCAAACAATAGCTGTTTCCCTCTGACATTCACAGGCGTAGCTGTCTCAACCGAGCAAACTCACGAGTCATAGGCAAAGCCAGACCTGCAGTAAATCAGGATTACTCGTTCAAGGAAGGTGTAACCAGCAGAGGAACGATAGGTATGTGCAGCTTTGTTCCCAAAATGAGAGGGAATCAAGGTTTGCTTATTAAAGGCTGCCTGACTCCTCTGTCCACTGATCTATCTCATGTGAACAGACTCCAACACTGACACTGACAACTGGCCCTTGCTCCTCGAGCACGTTCACTCACTGCACTCAGCTGTCACCAAGAACGCAAAGCCATCGCTTCCTATCAAAGATAACACCTCAAGAGCCAAGTGACTGCAGGATCATTAACTGAAGCGAAACATACCGTTAGCGCATCGAGAAAACCTCTTCAAAAAGAGAAAAGCATTTGTCCCAGTCAACAACCTTGCTTTCAGACACGTTTGCTTAGGTAGTTAACTGAAGTATTTGCAGTGCTAACAGGCTAGGTAAGTATATTGATATAAAAACCACCCAAAGTTATTTTAAGATCTCAAAACTTTATACCAGTTACTGGAAATGGCATGGAACAACTCAAAGGTGGATTCAGGCAAACCATCTACTTGCAGCTGCCTTGAGAATTTGGCCGCTGACAGTACAAACACCTTCACAGATGTCTGTGTGTATCTGAATTTACCGAGAAAAAGAAAACAAATTAAACTCGTACCTTTTAATTGCCACAGAATAGAACTGGCCTTCCTATAATATGCAGCAGCCCAAGATTTTAAGTAACATCTGCTACTGCTCTGAGGGAAAAGGTGCATACCGGGAGGAGAGCAGGAGGAGGGAAGTGAAGTCCAGAAGTAGACAGGAAGCTACTCTGGTCACAGACAACTGCAAAACACTCAAAAGCTCCATAAATACACAATAGAGGAGCTATCATTTTTTCTACAAAATGCAATAACCATGCAGAACAAAACATCTGGGAAAGAGGAAGGAATTGTGCAAGCAGACATGACCCTCTCATTACCAGAATTCCTGGATACTGATCTGGATATCGAAAATACCTTGGAAAATCAGGTGCATGTGCAGAAAATTGTGCAAGAACATCATGCTACTCTTGCAGGTCTCAGCTGGGGCAGCTACAAGTGACAAGGGCACAGAAGCTCTCCCGTCTAAGTAACATTGACACTGGAAGGTCAAGAAAAATCTGGAGGCATAACTTACTAATAAAATGTGGGACCAGAAACCCAAGCATGCTTAGTGGAACTAAGGTAACTCCATGGTGAGGGGAGCAGGTTAAAAGCCAGACGATGTATATATCCTGAAGAGCAAACCTGGCTGTGCAGGACCAACGATAAAAATTATCTTTGGCCTTGCCCTGCAGCAGATCAGATTTACTTGTCACACAAGTGCAGCATCCTTGGACAGCAAGAGACTTCCAGACATATAGTTCCACCCATCAATTGTGGTTTTTTTTTTTTTAATCAACCAGCCCACTGGACTCTGTAGGTCTTGATGGTGCTTGTGCATGAAATTTACACTAGGAATCTGGTGGCAGCTGTTATTAGTCAGGACCATAGCTCAAGTAGAAAACAACATTACTACTTGCTAGAAGTTATAATTCATTAAAAACATAATTAAGGGATTTTTTTTTTTTTTAAATGTAAAGCTGTATATCAGTTCTCAATTTACAATTACGTATGTCATTCCTGGACAGGGAGATTTGCCCTCAATTCCCTGCACTAAATTTCTCCAAGAGGAACTCCCTCAGCAAACACAGAAAACATTTTACAGGGCTCAGCAAGGCACCGCAGGGAACACGTGAAGTTCCCTGCCTAGCGCAAGACCGCAGTCATCTCTTGGGCACAGAAAAGCTCTGCTGTGCTAGCAAGCACTACGACAATGCTGGATGTGACTGACCCAGAGCAAACATCATCTCTGCGTGGGAGTTGCTGGCTGCCCTACCTCTCAGGAAATCTGGCCGTAACCTAAAACCTTAGGGAAGAACAAGTCTTCTATGAAGCCTGCCCTCCACTATTTCCCAACTTTCAGGTAAGGAGACTCAGCAATCATTTTCCTTCCTCATTATTGATACGAGTTCAAGTCCAAGCTAGGACAACACCAGCTGACACTCAAATTTTCAAGAGTCCAGTCTCCCAGAAATAGCTCAGTTGGGCCTCTCCAGTTCCTAACTGCCTATTTTTGGAAAATACCCTCTGGTCCATTCAGTAGTCAGAGTATGAAAAATTCACAACAGATGGCATTTACAAGTTACACTAGTAGCTTCACTCCTGTTATGCTTTCAAGCTTGGAAAAGGGAAAACAGCTCAGTTTTCTATGTTAACATTGGTTATACATATATACTTCATAGGCTGTATCAAGTGGAAAACCTGGCATTTACTCCAGAAAGAAGACTAGAGATAAAAGAGTTTCTGCAAGAAGAGTCTCACGGCTTTCAAATGGGAATTATAATCCATCCCCAGTCTCACTGGGCTACGGCTCAGTTACCACTGAGATTGAGCTTGTTTACTCCAAAGCAAAAAGCTTGGCATGACTTACAGAAACAGCTTTTCTTGCCAGAGCTCTAATAGTAAATGGCTGTGGAAAAGCCGCTCGGAGAAGCACTGTTTACTTTGGTAATGAAGCAAGTTACCTGGAATGAAGTCTTGCAATCTTCCCAATAGATGTTGCAATACATTTACCTGTACCTCAGCTACATGCCATACAGGCTGCTGTTGGAGTCTGAGAACTACTTGGCTAAGCCAGGAGGCCAAGGCAAATGCTTCTCAGCTACTCTGTACAGAACTACCCTCTACTTCTACACTGGGTACACAACTTGGGTCTTAATTTAAAGTGGCTGTTCTCCCGCTCTCCCCCCCCCCACGCTAAGACACAGCCAACAACAGCTCTGGAAAATGGTTTTGAGAAAAGGGCCTCAAAACAAGGTTCTCAATCATCTCATGTGTAACTGTGGCTTTGAAGCCAAACTCACCCACTTCACACTTTTTTTTCAGGCAACTCTGAACTTAGACCCCAGTTCACTGCTAGAGGTGTTTAGAGGAATCATCAACGCACAGTTGGACTAATAACTACCTGGGAACGAAAAGAAATTCAAGGTAGACCGTAGAGGCCAAGGCTCCCTTTCTGTTTAGGCAGTCACTGGCCTGAAGCTATTCTGCTTTTCCTCATTTACTAAGACCAACTTTCAAGCCACTGTCCAAATTCTCTCTGACCAGAGATGAAAGGCTCTTCCCTCTTCAATATTCCCAGCTCTTTAGTCCAGTGCAAAGGGCTACCTGTTTGCTTAAACTTCAGTTTGAGATTTTGGTTCCAGTGAGGTGGCTCACGTAAGGCCTCCCTAATCCAGTAACTAAAAGATTCCTTTGTAGTTGAATTAAAAGGACTTCCTACTGAAACAGGTACTTGCATTTGCACATTTTGTTTACAAACAACTTGCACTCTTGTGAGAGCACCAAGATTATACTTCGTACATGGCTGTAGCTCTTCACAGCCATACTTTGTGCTCAAGTGTTGAAATTCCTGCTTTGAGGAGAGACCAAACTCTAATTTGAAGTGTTTACATGTACTCCCAAGAGCAAGAAAAAGAATCTTACCATGATTAGGTTAAGTAAAAAGTTTAATTATAAAATAAATAAGTTTGTTATGGAAACATTAAATATTAAATACAGTAATAAATATTTACACATTTACAGATATGACTTGACAATTAATGGTGTTTCTCTGCTACCAGAAGAATTCTGTTCTGTTTATACAGAACACATTCACTCTTCCAAGAAGAAACTGAACTCGAATAATACTCTGTGCTCAAGACTGCATGGACAGTTCAAGAAACCAAGGACACTTGGGTCAGAGAAGTTTGAGGTAAGTTGAGTTCTTTGCACCAGAAGGTTAGAGCACAAGAGACCACTGCTTGCAGAGTGTCAGTGCATGAACTTAATTCTTCAAAGGAACAGGTTCTTCGTCAAGTTCAACTGACTGGATCTGATGTTAAGTATTTTACACTCCAAGCACTGCTTAAAGCAGCCTCGAGTATCTGGGTAACAGAAGTAGCTCTGTGTTTTTAACAGATGGGTCCAGGCTTATGAGCTTGTTTGAGCATAAATCTTCTCCTTCAGATAGAGAGCTTCGCAACTTGCATTTACTGTCTCAGCATCCTGAGAAGACTAATTTTAACTCAGCCTAGCACACACGCAAATGGATAGCTCCATGCACACAACGAGTCCTACTGAATTCAGAGGTATTACTTTCCACACATACAGTAACAGAACCCAGGTGTGCCTGACAAAGACCTGTCACCAATGCCCTGCAAGTCAGAACTAGAGAGGAAGTTCTTCGAAGCTGGTATCAACAGGGAACACAGTGACAGCAGAAATCAGATTTTCATCCACTGATGTCTAGAGAGAGAAGCCATCCAGAGCTCTTTCATTTTTAACTTTGGGAGAGGGAAGGGTTTTTTGTCTTCCCTCCATCCATTCCTGAAAGCCATAGAAAGCCCTCTCCCTTAGGGTCAGAGCTGCCAAAGGACACTTGCTAACAGAAGAAGGTCCATCCACACAACAGCAGAGACTGGAGCTTCAGCACTGATAGAGAGGGCTCAGCAGCAGTAGTCTCCAGCAGGTCTTGATAGCAGGTCCTCCACCCTATAGCGGCAGCTCCTTCCACATCACTGTGCCAAGATGTAGCGGTAACTGTCCTCCCCAGCAAGCGATTCAGTAGCAAGTGGCATGTTGACATCTCCTTGCAGCAGCCTCTGTCTTGATGAGTCAGGGCTTAGTGGCAACAGCTCCAGCCCACAGTGTCCAGGTGGATGTGTCAGGTAGCCAGAGGTACCCTGCAGCTTGGCAGTGGCCACATCAGAATTGCTCTGTAAGGGGCAGACCAGGCACATTAATCACCACCCAAGACACAAGCACTCTGTGCTAGAACTGCCTGAAACCTACATCTGAGGCAGGTAGGTTAAGTATGCGCACACACCTGAGGACACTCTGCTAGATACTCTTCAGCTTCAAGTGAGCTTTGAGCAAAACATTCCAACTGTCACTGGACAAAGCTTGGACAAGGTCTGTAGCTGACACACGGCAAAGCAAAACTTCTGAGTTCTGCCAGAACTTCTCAGGACTATCCTTTATAGCTTCCTCCTTCAGCTTGTAGTATAACTCCTGTTCAATAAGAGTCCTTGAGTCTGCTGTTAGGTACACTTTTGCTCAGAAGAGACCAACTTGCTTGCTCATTAAAATCCACTAGATTTCTCCTCGCAGGAGTGATCCACCTAGGCCAATGAGCTTTAGCACTCAGTTGCTATGACAGTATGAAACTTGACTGAGAGGCTATCTATGGTGCTTGCAGAATTGGCAGCTTTGTCTTGGTCTACAGCCTCCAAGCACCAGAAACTTCCTGACGCCTTGCAGAGGAGATATGAAAACGCTCAGTACTTCTTTTATGAGGGGAGATGATCCACTTGGCTCCTGCACCATCTTCCATGACGGAAGTCTACCATGGTTTCTTGCACTAAACCTGCCTCTGCCCATGTGTAGGTTGTTCCCCCCCCGCCTCTTCCTAAGTCCACTTAACACATTACAAACTTCCTATCCTCACTTATCCTTTAAGACAGCAGCCAGAAAGCTAACAGCACTGTTGAGGAACTCGCACAACTCCGTGGTTTTGAGAAACCAGAGAACAAAGCCAGACATTCACACGTAAGCTATGTGTTTCCAGGCACTTCAAGTGTTAGTAGCAAACCCTAGCTTTGCAAAACATCCATGCAATTCTCATATGGTAATTCCAGCCTGGAAGGACTGAAAGGCATTTTAAAATCAGCTTTCATACCTGCTTTCTCCTCATTTACACACCAACATGGCCATTTCTGTTTTCTTGTCGAAGTTTTTTCCTTTCTTCTTTCTCATCGTACTGAGGACACTTTTTCCTGACCCTGTGGAATTACAGCATGTTAGAGGTCATTCTTAATGCTGATATATACATCCTGTTATTACCAGCCCCCACATCCTCTGCAGCATTTAGACTCATGTCCTTCGAATCCTCAAGCAACTCCTCAGCACCAGGAAGTTTCAAGCAAGACAGTTTCTAAATATTCACCATCAAGCAGCATATGACAGTAACATCATGAAGCCCCCGAGTCAGGCAATGTCTGTTTTGCCTCACAGGGCCAGGGCTTCCCGGCTTAAGACCAAATAGGCAGGAAGATGAAGAGGGTTTATTGCTGGAACTGAGCAAAGCACCAGGAACCTTTTGGGTGAACAGATTTCCTGGTGGCTTTAGCAAACAGCTGCAGAGACCAGAGCGCCTTCCTCCTGCCCACAGCAGAGCCCTGAGGACTTCAAGTATTTGAAGTCCCTGTTCCCCTTGATGTGTCCCTTGAACACATCATAGGCAAGCTGCTTCTTGATTTTCACCCAATTTCTCCAGTCATTTCGAGTAACGGTTCCAAGAAGACCATGTAGCTTCTCTGGATTAAGGTACAGATTAATGAGCATCATGCTTCAGGCCTGTGAGGGTTGAGCACGAAACAAATGCAATCCTAATCCACGGCTCGATCCAGAAACTAACAATGATCATTTGCTCTTACAGCACTACAGAACTGGTTAACTCTCCTAGCAGAAAGGAATGAGGCAGTGTTCAGAGAACAAGTGTTCATCCCAGCATTCCTCAAGTTCACATCTAAATATGAAGCAACAGTGACATGACAAATGCACACCTTGTTTCCTGAATTGCAGGAAACGGTACAGCACGTACCCAATTCAGTTGATGTACTTCATCAAGATCTAAAATTAGACTGAACTTCTGAGTTTCGCCTACAATATCCCAAGCCCTACTGTGGTGGAGCTGCAGTGTCAGAACTGGAGAACTGCTCCAATACTCAGGAAACACTGGAGTCAGGCTGCCCAGGCTGGAATGTTTGTTCCCTCTGTCTTAACAGCAAGCCGCAAAGTATTTGGCACTGACAGCACTCGTTCCCCCATTTGCTACTCCCCCATTGTAATTATTTAAGCCCAGCAACCTTCATTAATAAGTACAGTTGGAGCACCATTTCTTTCCCTTCAGCTGTGTACCCAGTTGTTGGGTAATAGCCATGCATGAGGCTGCTACATTACTGCTTGCAGGCTTTTCCACGAGGATTAGGGAAGGCGCTACCACGTCAGCATTGATGCTCCTCCTCTGCTTCCTGCTGATGTTCTGCAGCATTGTAACTATTGTGGTTCTAGCAAGAGCAGAAAGGCTCTTGTTTTAAAATGTAAGGGTCCCACACTGCTCACGGCCAAGATCAAGAGATGTTAAGTGAGCACTTAGTCACTTATGAACTTCTCAGACATTGCTTCTACCCTCAAGACCTATCCAAGCTGAGATAAGAACTCTGCCCTTTTGGATGTCTTTCACACAGGTAATTCTCATGAGCCATGCACATTTCAGGGCTCCTGAACACAAGCCCCGCTTTACACTTAAGCTAGACAGACAGCAAAGCTTATGATACTTACTGCACTATCACAATGATAAGTACAGTAATGAAGCTGATGCTTGAGAGCAGGACAGCTACCACTACCAACACAGTCTTCGAGTAGTCTGCCACATCATTCTTCCTTTGAGTCTTCATGAACTGTTCACCACAGCGCTCACCAAAAAAATCCTGATGACACCTGCAAGCAAACATTAACACAAGTTCTTATCAGCTCAGGTGCTGTCTGGAGCCAAGGACACCCACACGCATTCAAACCTGACTTAGACATCTTCAGAGTTTCCCATGAATCTCAGGATGCTCCCTTCAGAGCATGTTCATGAAATGCAGTCACTGCTCTAGCACAAGGTTTGTCAGCATTTCAACAAGTCGAGATTAGTTTGGGCGTGATGTTCCAGGAAGACACGCCTTTTCATTCTTTTGGTTTGAGTTTATGACCAACTGATGAGTTCAGTGGCTTGTTATGGATCTCAGATTCCATCATCACTTCATTTACATGGCAGAAAGACTCTCAGTCAAAATACGGTAGGAGATGGATCTATGCCAAGTTGACAGTGATTTTTCCTTTGAGCCCTCATACGCCACTGGCTCATGCCAATCACACCCAACTCACAAGGTGCAAGTGACTTACTTGCAGGTCACCATCTGGAGATGTTCTAGGTATACACATTCACCATGGATGCAGAAGTTTTTGTATTCCATTTCACAGGGAGTCCCTTTCTTTTTGTTTTTCCCTTTGTTTTTCTTCCTTCTTGATTTGCCGGCATTCTTCTCACCCCCCCTCTTTGTTGGCTTGGGTTTAACCACAGGTTCAACTGAAAAAAGGACAAGAAGACTCAGTCCAGCAATACTAAAAAGCTAGATTATGTAAAAATTGAATTACAGAATCTGGTGAAGGGTTAGGGGGATGGTCAATGCAGGAGAATCTGTGACCATGAAGAACAGGATGCAAGTGAGCATGCAGCTGGGTATTACACACCCAGCACAAAGGCAGCAAGCTTAGAAGCTCCTTAGCGCAACTCTGCCACCATTAAGCCCTGTGCAATGCAGACCAAAAGCAGTACGAGCAAATGAGCCGAGAGAGCCATCACAGATTAAGAGCTGAGTTGAAGGAATTTCACAGCATAAGATACTTGAGTGAAACCGTACAGGTTGAAGCAAAGACCTGTAAAAAACGTGGAGTTCACACTGACCCAAGTCAGTCACTAGTTTTATATCGACTCAGATACGAGGGTAACAGCTTCCATCGCTCTAAACTCTCCATTTGCATCAGTGATGAAAGGCATTATAACTCACTAGATAGTCCTGGGCACTTGCAGAGGCAATACAGCTTGTTATCCCAGTTAGCATACTTGTTTCTCCCAAATAACCTGCAGTGCTGTCTTCAGCATGAGATAGTTCATTTCCAGTTCTCCTACTTTGAGAGAGATGCTGAGTGCGCCGAAGGAGTGAAAGCAGGACAGTCCGCAAGAGTCAGGTTATTTGTTCTGCCGCTTACTGTTGCCCCTCATTATCTCAATTAAGACAAACCTCTAGAAGAGCATAGTTTAAGTGCTGGTGACTTAGTAGCCTTTGGATTTAAGTAAGGGCTAAGATCTTCCTTTTGCTGGGGAAAACAAGCTAAACCCAGCCACTAACTATGGGTCATAAGCTCTGTAGCTGCTCCATGCAGCAGTCAAAGCTCAATAGCATTGTTTTAGAGCAAGTTGATAAAAGACTGGTTCTCTGAAGAAATCATCCCTGTACTGCTGGCCATAAAGCAAGTCTTCTCAGTGCAACACCATACTCTTCAGGAGGAACAGTTAACCAGGTGAGTTTGAACGGCTCTTAAGAACGCTAGACCTATTTACAACGCTCTTGTATTTCTCTATTCTGCTCTGTAGATCTAACGAAACCATTTTGGAGCATTAACATTTTACCAAGAGCACTACGTGTATAGGCAATCACCACAGTAGGACGCAACTTGATCCAACTGCTTCCTAACCCTGTATTTCTAGTGACAAGAAGAAAGCCTACACAAAGAAACAAGGTGTAGTTCACTGTTGTCTAGACAGCTGATCATTTTAACTTCTAGAGCAACAAGCCTGGCTTGAAGTTACTTAAAAGCAAAAATGCCTTCAGCAACCAGAAGTCTGATTCAAATGGTATAAACTATGTTAATATGTAAACAAGGAACGCTGTTCCTGCAGCAAGGTTTCCTGTCCCTAGAAGTGTGAGCTTACTACTGACAGCTGAGGCCCTTGTTCTGTCCAGTTCAACTTGATATTTAGGTTCACACTTCCATAATTGAGGCCATTTCCATTCTTCCCTCTTCAAGGCTCAGCTTGTCGGTTTGATCTCTGTCCCTGTCTGCAAGCTGCATAGCCAGGAAGCCATCCGCAGTTGAATCATAACAGCTTGAAGGCTCCACAGATAAACCTCATGCCAAGTAGAAGAGCTGGTCTACAAACCAACCACCTTTGGTAACAATTCTGGTTTCTGTGCAGTTATACAACACTTAAGTCACCAAGGCAGTGGTTTTACAGGCTGAACTGCTCAATAACTCTGATATTCCTGTTTCCCCTGGAAGTCTTCAACTTAAAAAACTTCAGCAAGGACTTACAAATTCCCCAGACTGAGCATGGTCCCCCTTCACCTAAAAGGTCCTTTTAGTCTCATTCAAGACTCAGGGTGTTTCTGCAGAAAAAACAGTAGCCAGATCCACCCTAGAGGGCAACAGCACCAGCCTACTAACATCTGCTCAGCTACAAATGACTTGTAGGTACCTGGCTCCTATTACAGTTGCACTTAAGCCAGAACCAGCAAAATCCTCCCATGTCCATAGGCAGGTGGGCTATTCAGATCTCCTCATAGCTTACAAGTGGACAAATTACAATAAATTCACACAATAGCTACTGTGAAGCATTGCCTGAAAGATGCTTAACAAACTCCTGCAGCCACTTAAGAAGTTTAAGTGTTTGCTTTCACAAGAAATTTTAATCAATTCCAACCCAAGTAGTCCATCATGAGAAAACAGCCAGGAAATCCTTGGAGCAAGAAAGACAGCCTGATGTAAAACCCAACTTTAGGGCCAAACAGCACCCATAAGCCCCACCGAACCTTCCATGGCAAGCAGGTGGTAGCTGTCCCATCACAGCTCTCCTGTCAGGTTTCCCTGAGGAGAGCGGTACAACAGGTAGTATAACCTGCAGCTTCCACACAGCCTAGTCGCACTCACGCTAAATTTTCATCCCTGACAGCCTATTTTTAACGCAACGCTTCCAAGCGGAGGCACGCTCTTGCTCCATACTCTACGAGGCAAGTGCAGCAGCCTTACAAGACAGGTAAATCAGAAAGAAGCCGGTGCCCCCAAGCACAGAGCCCTCAGGCCGCCATTGCCCAGCTGACGAAGCCATCTCACACCCCACCCCGACTCACCTCGGATCAAGTCGTCCACGATGTACTGGTGGACGGGCAGCGCCTCCTCGTACTCCTCATCCTCCTCGTAGTCGGGACCCGACACGGCCTCGCGGGCCTCGGGCTCCCGCCGTGCCGCTCCCCCGTGCCGCTGGGGCTCCGTGGCGTTGGGCGAGGACCCGGCGGCGGGCCGGCAGGCTGTGAGGTGAAATGGCGCCGTGAGGAGGGGGCAAACCAACCGCCGCCGCGCGAGACACCCCTCACCCTCCCTCACCCCCTCCCGCCCACCCCGCACGCACCTGCCAGCAGGGCCAGCGCGGCGATCAACGCCACAGCGCGCATCGGCGGTCCCAGGGCGGGCTGCGAGGGCAGGGAAGAGGCGTTCAGCGGGCGGCAGCGGGGCTCAGCGCTCCATAAGGAGCCGCCCGCCGCCGCCGCCCGCTTTATAGGCGGCCGCCGGCCGCGCGCCCGGCCGCCGAGCGGCGTCAGCGGGGCGGGGCGGGGGGCGGCGCAGGCGCACCTGCCGCGGCGTAGGGATCCCGGCGAGGGGGGGTGAGGCGGCCCCCGGTTGCCATGGCGATGCCTCCGCCGGCCGCGCACGCACACACACACACACAGAGCGGGGTTTATTGCGCGGGAACACCCGTCTGGGCGCTCCGCTATTTGCTCGGCCAGGGGAAGGAGGAGAGATACGGCGGAAAAATGTTCTTCAGCAATAAACGTGGGGATCGCCCTTCGCCTCGGCGCGGGTGCGTTTGCCTGAGCGGAGCATGAGTAACGGGTGAGTAACGGGTGGAGAGGCGGCGGGCAGGCCTCCGCGGGCAGGCCTCCCGCCTCATCGCCGCCCGACCGCCGCCGCCTCTCCTCGGCTGCTGAGGAAGAAAGTGTGAGGTACTTTTAGGGGGAGAACACCTCGGGCAGTGGGCTGTAAGGTGCTGGTGTCAGGTGGGAAGCGGGAGAAGGGCCGGTACCCGCCTGCTGCGGTCTCCGCAAAGGCCCCGTGTGGCATGGCGGGGCGGGAGGGCGGCCGGGGCCTCGCGCCTCCACGGCACGAGCAGGCGGCAATGGTGCGGAGCGTGGGGAAAGGAGGATCTGGGCGACCTTGTGACAGAGGGGCTGGAACACTACTCACAGCTCAGGAAGCTGACAGAGCCTTTGCTCACGGTGGCTGGGATCCAAGGTGCTCAGTCATTAACCTTCTCCCCTCTTCCACACAGGCCGAAGGAAGACAGGCGGCTGCTGGTGCCGTCTGTGCCGGGTAACGCCGATCCCAAGAAGCGATGCACAAGACCTCTGAAAAAGAAGTTGCCAAATCGGTCACTGGGACATGAACCTGCGACAGGCAGCCCTGGAAAACCTCCGCCAGCCCCTTTGTGCATAGTCCAATTAAAGCCAATTGTCATTAGCCAACAGCTTCACTGTGGGGTTTTTTAATTGCGTCATTTCACCTCGTTTCCCATGCCTTTTCCCATAGTGTCTACAGCAGAGAAAAGGCAAATCCTGCTTGGCTGTCGCAGCCCCGGACAGTGCTGGGTCCAACCACAGCAGCGTCAGGCAGCCGCCGAGCAGCTCCCAGGCTGCAGCTCCGTCATCGTTTGGGGGCAGCCAGGGGCTCCCCCCAAAGCAAAGGGGCTCCCTTTCCCCCTCAGACTGGAGTTGCCCTTCCCACAAGACCCCCATGAGGACCCGGCGTTAGCACAGAGAGACCAAGCGCCTGTGAGCGGGATTTCTCCAAGGGCAGAGACGTGGGGGTTTGGGGTCTCTTCTGTCGAAACGTGGGGGGTCGGTTGTGTGAGAACGGCCACAGGGAGGTTTGTAAACAGGGAGTTTTCCTTCTCCTCCACCTGCCGTGCTCAAGGCCTGCTCCCTCAGCGACACACCCCAGCTTCCCTCCTGAAATTTCTTTTTTGCAGCTGTTAAAATGAATTTCTCCCAATTTTTCATCAGAGATTCACTGGAAACGTTTTCACTTCATTTTTTTAAGTTCAGTTGGAAGAATATACTGAGCACTTAAAATTTCAGCCCCGTGCGCTACGCTTGGCAAACTCCTAAGCAACTGAAAGGAGAAGCTTAGCGGGGAAAGGTTGAATGACCCAAGTGCAATTGCCCGTGTTACCTGCGCTGTTTAGAGACCAAACACGGCATATCCAGCATCTGACTCACTATGTTCCCTCTCTCCTCCAATCTCCAGCCAATGGCTCCGTCTCACTGACGGGCAGCAGTGAGGAATTTGGCTCGGCATGCTTCGAATTTGTCAGGCATTTCGCCGACTTCCTCCTGCCGCTCCTGCTTCCTTGAAGAAGGAGCAGCCTGGCGTCAAGCAACACCACTCCTCAGTGTGCAGAAAATGCAGCAAGGTGGTGATGGCCACGGAGAGGTTCAGGTGGGACATCAGGGGAGCTCTTCCCAAATGGTGGCATCCTGGCAAAGCCCTGCTTGGCTGCTTCTCCGAGAGGACACCCTGCAGAGGCCACATGTTTCAGGACATTTCAGGTGGGATCCTGCCGCAAGCCCCAGCTCTGCCGTGGACTGTTGGGGAGGAGGCACTAAGCTTGGCCATGGTCTTCTTCCAGGGCTGGAAGGACACTCGGGCTCTGCCCCCAGGCCGAGCTCCCAGAGGATGTCCCCAGGAGCGGTGAAAGGAGGAGAAGCCTTGAGGGGGCTACAAGGCTCACCTCTGTGGGCTGCCCCACTGTGGCTGGGCCGGTGGGGCAGGTTGCTGGGCCGGCAGGGCAGGGCTCACTTTTGGGAAGGTGCTGGTTCCCCGTGGATGCAGAGTGCCACCTACTGAGCCACCGCTCCCAGCAGCACTCGGGGTTTTCCAGCAGGACACCCAGGCTGGGGCTACTGCTCAAAGTGCCCTTGCCCGCCCTGGTTGTTCCATCATGCCAGTCCCAGAGGACGGGGAGCTTCCCCAAAGGCTGGCGAGCCCAGTAGGATGCCCCGCTGAGATCAGCAGGGAGCCTGTGCAGGGAGGTGCAGGTACGGGCACAGCCAGAGTCTTTCCTTGGCATCTGCCCTGAGCCAGACCTTGATTTCCATGGGCTGGTGGCGCAGTGGGAGGAGATGGGTCGGTGGCACGCTGCTCTGTTCTTGCTGGGGGAAATGAACGCCTCGGGAACCAGGCTGGTCCTTCCCGTGCCTCGACCGTCTTTTTGCTAGCTCTGAAAACCTTCAGCACAGCCTGGACTCAGACAGTGCCGGGCACAGGTGGCGTTGGGGCCAACTTTTTCCCCTCTGGTGTCCGGCCCTGTTTGTCAAGTATGGCACTGCAGCCACATTGGACAGGAAGTTTCTCTCTGTCGGTCTGCCTCTCTTCTCCCAGGCTGATCTCCAGAAAACGTCCCAGGATGAAGACTGTGGCTGCGTTTCCTGCTGTGGAGCAGCGCATCATCTGGCTACCTGCAGCCCTGGGGCCACAAGGCCACCCTGGCAAAGACCTGATGTTCTGAGGCACCGGTTCAGCATCTCCGGCTCTGTGGTGAATACCAGCAAGTTTTGCTGACTTGACATTAATGTGCTCTGTCCTTTCGCTTGGCAGCTCCTGGGACCTGCTGTCCTCCTCACTGACCGTGGTCTGTCACCTTGAGATGACTAAAAAGGAAGGATGTGCCCAGGATCTGAAACTGCACGTTGTCAGCTCTGGTTTGTGCTGGGAGCCCCCAGACTGGCAGAGTATTTGAATTATATTTCCTCCTGCTCTGACCCCGGCGACCAGGGTGAAAAGCCACCCTGCTCTCACCCAGGACAGGGTGGCCAGCACACAGCCCGTCCCGTCCCCAGCCGTGCCGTGGCAATCAGGGGTGTAGGCAGGGACTCGTGGACGCGAAGCGACATCGATGCTGACAGCTGCCTGGCCTTGGCGGAGCACGCTTGGGCATCCTGTCTTCCAGAGGAGTCCGAGTGCCAACTGCGATCTCGTTATTCACTCTCTTTACTTTTGATAAAACCCCTGAGAAACGCGTGAAGGGAAAGGAAGTATCTGAAATACCTGCCCATTAATTTTCTTCACTGACATCAAATGTTTATTTTGCAAGGGCGGGCACAGCTGACCTGGGTGTTTGAACATGAGTTATCCTTTCTCATCCATCCAGTTGAGAACAGGTGGAAAAGGGTAATGACTCAAACCAGAGTGGTGTCTGTCTGAGCAGTTCACCAGACTTTCACTTGACTTGTGATCTGCAGACGCCAGTACCTTCTGCTATCAGCAGCTCCCTCATAGGCAGGGAGGGAGCTTTGAAGTGAGGCGTGTGTGACTCCGGTTCCTGCTGATGTAAATCCAAATTGCTGTAATAAAGAGGATGTAGATGTGTAGCCAGGGTGTTGGAGAGGAGGGAAGGGGAAAGGCCCAGACAGTGCCTTTCTGGAAATCGGTACAGATTTTGCTAGCCTCTGAGATACGCAGGCATTCAGACAGCCGTGCATCCCTGCCGTGAAAGCCTTCAGCAGACAATTATTTTCTCAGATGGTGACGTTCTCCTTGTGTGCTTCACGCCTTTCCCGAAGACTTAGGCTGAAGCAGGGATTGCATGAGCGAAGCCTGTCCAGAAAGGGAATAACTTACGCACTTGAACTGCATCAGCTGTTCATCCTGGGGAAGGCTGCCCCGGTGGCACGTGTTTTCAGTCACTCCGCATTTCACTGCAAACTCTTTCAGAGCATGTCTAAAGAGAAAAACAAGAAGGACAGAACCTGCCAGCCCCCGCAATGACAAGATCTGGATTTTTCTCTCATCAATACAAATGAAAAACAGTCTGCCTGAAAATCTAAGGAGTACCTTCTTAGCCAACAGAAACTCCAGCAACCCCAAGCATCCCTGCTTAATCTGATGAAACATGCAGTGGTGCCAAGCAGTTTACGGCTACCAAATCGCAGTGGTGGGATTTTACACCTGCTTTCCCAGGCTCTCACAAATGGCAGGCAATGGTGAACAAAGCCTGATAATCTGCAGAATATCGCGGGCCGTGTTGTGGCTCTTGTTGTTGCCTGCTCACTGGCACTAGATACAGCTGGGCAGGACAGGCTGGGCTCAGTTTTGCATCGGTGGTGGGGAACACGTTGCAAGCCTGTCCGGGACAGCAGTCCTGCCACGTGCTGGGAGGTTTTTTGGGAAGCTGCCTGCTGTTAGCACACTGCCCTGGGCTTCGGCTGCTCTATTTTCCACACAGCACGCACTGAGCAGCTCTCGTTGGACCAAACACATCCTCCAGCGCTCACCCACTCGTTTTTGTGCAATGGCTCAATTTGTAAACGCTCGGGGCAGATCCTGACCCCAGCAGTAATTGTAAGGGCCTGAAGCCATGAGCTGGGTGAAGCAATACTGGATTTACACTAGAACGGGGAGCTGTCCCTTAGCTAACAAACTCCTCCTCTAATACCAAATCCTGCCGTGCCAGAGAGCGCTGAAAATTACTCCCCTTTCTTCCATTTCCTCGGGCACTTTGCAGAAACTTCCCCCAGGACTCTCCGTCAAGGGCCGGCTCGCAGCCCTACCCACGTCCCCCCCGAGGCAGGCTCCCCACGGTACCCCAGTGCAAAACCACCCTCCTGATGATGTTTGCCTGGCCCCACGGGACAGAAAGGGGTAGGTACTTTAGGTAAGAATCCCTAAAGAAACCGAGGCCAGAGCTCAGCTGTTGTAGTCAGTGCCATTACACTGATTTACCCAGCAACATTACTGTGGCCCTTTACCTTCAGTACGGTAGCATTTCACCTGCACTGCACATTATTTTATATATTCAGCGTACCATGTCATTGTTAGATGGGCTAAATCATCACATCATCTCTCTTCTCTGTAATGTTTCCAGTATTGCAGCCCAGCACGGTCCCTGCAGAGGCGAATGCCCAGCTCATCACTTTCCAAAGGTGTATGTAGCTACTGAATCATTCTATAAGTGCTCCAGAAGTACTCCTTCTAAAAGGAAGAGAAAAAAATGTTTAAATGTGGAGCTGCGCTCAGGGTAGAAAAAACTACATGACTGTCGTTGGTTAAGTTTTGGTGGTCTCAGCTCAATTACAGAACGCACTCAGCTTTAAGAATATGTGTAATTATGTGCGCAGTGTGGCTGTTGGAAAAATGATGTCTATACTTGGGAAGATACAGGCTTTTTTCCCTCTAGTGTCTTAGAGATTGAGCTGAAAAAGAGCTGGAGCAGAAATCTTCGTATTAAGAAAAGCCTCCACAAAACACAATGCCGCTACGTGGCGTTTTTAAAAGCTAAAACATGGTTACCAGGAAAGTTAGCTAAGAATTTTCTGTTTTCTTCATTTCATGCAACTTCTGGACCACTGCTTTTTTGCTTACTGTACTAAAGTGACTTTCTGTAGGCACAGGTGGTTTTTAATCATCACAGGCTGACTGCAGCCTTCTTTTTAAGGAGCACTGGATACTACAATCAGGGCAAATACAACAGCTAGTTTTCACAGTGGAGGAACAATCTTTTATAGTCACAAGGCAAGGCAAACTTCCTTGAGATGGTCTCGTACAGATGGAGCGGTGACAGTTTGGGGTTACCTTTAAGGCTCCCCTAAGAGGATCTTGGCCATTAAAGTCCGGCTGACCTAAAGCGTGTTGGTGCCAATGAAAGTGGCAGTGGGTAGTTTGACTAACTGAGTTAGTTAAGTGGGGTGAATAATATATCCCTTTCCTCACCTTAGTGGCCTGGGTATGAAGTCACCTTGGAGATGTGTATCACAATTCATTTGAAAGCACATAGCGTGTGAGTAAATTATACGGTACTGCCCATTTTGAGGGACTGCAGCCGCACATGAGGACTGGCAACGTGTGACAGAAATAGCGTGATGTTTTTCTTCCGTGTCGCATGTTATTTCCAATCGTGTCCAGGGTAATAGAGAAATAAAGGACGTGAGGATTGTTTGGGAATTTTCTCCTGGAAGTGCAGCTGGAGTCTTAGCTTTTTACTTTATAATCTTCCTTGCGCAACATTTTTTTCAACCTGGTTCCCACACTGAGGAGCTGGTGTGGCAGGTAAACACACGCAGATGAACAGAGCGTGGAGGTCCTCCTGTATGAAAGCATTTAATCTCAGCAGGAAAATGCTGTGAGCCACCTGGATCTGTCCCCTGCCGGAGCCCTGGAAAATCCCCTTGGCCAAGAAGGGTCCTCTCCCATCCAAACTGAACGCTTTTTGTCTCGGCATCTTTACAAAGACACATACAGCCCATGGCGTGAGATAGGGGTAGCCGTATTGTCGCTGCAGGCCTGTTTCTCCTCTCCACTGTGTTTGTGGGTTTGTTGGTGCTCAAGTCCTATCATCTGACGTGAGAATCAAACACAAATTTCAGGAATAAACGCATGCCCCTGCTCTCATGTCCACTGCAGTCATTGGGGGTCACACAGCCCGTCCGCCTCCTGCCTGACTGCAAGTGGATCCAGAGCCCCCGACTCTCTCTGATCTTAGACTAACAGGGGCAGGAGGAGGCAAAGGTCAAATTCTGGCCCGCTGAGGGCAAACTGAGCAGAAATGGTGTGCAAAGAAGTTCTTGATCTTTCTCTGAGCCAATATGACTTTTGTCTGGAGCTGATCACCTGCTCCTCAGGAAAGGCCCTTTGTCCAGCTGTTGGAGGGAGCCTTTACCGTCAGTCCAAGTCAGGCACACGTTTGCTGAGCTCCCTGCAGCTGCAGCAGAGCAAAGGGTCTTCGGTGTAAGTGAGACTCACAGTATTTTCCCTGATGTTAATGGTTTTCCTTCTGATTCACCCCACCATCGGGAAGAGGAGGCATTTGGTACCGCCTTACCGCTGGGTTTTTGCCTAGTGCCTTCCCATCGGTGCATCAGGAGGTGAATTTTCTTTACCTGTTTGAAGTTATTTCATATGTGAAGAAACAATGAATCATAAAGAGAAGCCTACAGCAATTAGAAACTCCTTTCCTCTCACCTTTGCCAAAGCTAGATTTTTTCCCTCTAACAAAGCCCAGGCAAGCCTTCCTACGCACAACAATGATTACGTACATCACTCTGGATTTTGTTTTTTTCACAGGCCATGAGCAAGCAAAGAAGCTCGGGAGAACACTCCATTTCATGGGCATGTTTGTTATGCTTCCTTGGAAATCCCATTGTTTGCTGGTAGTGCCTGCTTTTGGCTGCAAGTGCTGTGCCCTCGTGACGTCGGCTGCCTTTAATTGTGCCGGGTACTAGCAAATAAGCACGAAGTTTGGCAAACTTAAAAGGTGCCACTGGAATAAGTCAGTCCTGGCAGTTTGGGCATTCATTTCAATGTGCTGAAGTGGGATCGGTGAGCGAGTGCTTTGCGACGCTGCTTCCAGTCACACACGTCCATCTGTCAGCAAAACCTGTGCAGGCAGTGCACCTCGTGTCCCCTCTTCCTTGCGTGTTGCGTGTGTCCCTGGCAGGCTGGAGCGCGGGGCCAGTGCTTTCCCAGGAGACGACTGCTGAGACACACCGTATGAGTAAAGTCTCGTTTGCATAAAGATTGAACACTCATGCTGTGAAGGAGGTTTCCTAGGCACAGTCTCATTTCCTTCTGTAGGCAGTTTTGCCTTCGTGTAGGAAAAACCCTATTCTTGAAGTCCTTGGACAGAAACCAGCTTAGATTGACACACCACAATGCCGTCCTCCTGGCATGTTTGGGTCCACCCAAGTTTGACTGCATGGAGGCACACTCTGTCGCTCTGAAGCAAAACCGAGTCTCCGCTTTGAGTTGGATTCAGGTATCCTGCTCGCATGGGCCGTGCTTTGCTCACAAGAGGTCTCATTCTGCTCCTAAAAGGCTTTTCAACGTCACCGATGCACCAGCGTCTCCATGGCTCCTCCTCCTTGCGGGCTTCACCCAGGAGGTTTCAGCGGGAGCAGAGGTCTGCTTCAAATGGGGAGGGAGGAACCCGGAGGTGGCAAATGCAGGGCTGAGTGCGTTGGTCTCCCCCACTCAAGGCTTTCCTTGAAGCGTAGAGCTCAGCTCTGTTCCCTTGCCATGGTGAGAGGTTACTCAGCTACAGCAGGCGAAGTAAACTGGTTTTGGACTAGTGCAGGAGCCAGTGCCGGAGAGCAGATGCCAAGAGGAGATCCTGGTAGCGAGAGGGATTTGTATCAAAATCAGCTGCGTGGCAGGGAAAGAGATCGTTGTCTCTCTCCCCTCTCACCTGGGTGGTGTTGTTCTGAGTTACAGAAGGGCAGGATGGATTTATGTGCCCCAGGGACCCCTTTAATGTAGAAGCTTCTGGTAACGTGATTTGCGCCCTTCCGCCCCCGCCCAGTGTCTTCTGAAATTTTTATTCAAGATTTACCTGCTTCACTGATAATGAACGATCTCATTCATTCTTAACTTCGGAAAGTTATTCCCAAGTTTGCTCAAGTTGCCTGGAACTAATATGTTTCTATGCAAAAAGAGAGAGAAAATTCAATGGCATTTGACTACACTTAAATTATTTTAGGATTTAAAGACGTATTGTCTTAACATGACCAAAACAGGTCACTAAGCATTGCAGCCAGAAAGCCATTTTTTTCCCCACATTAGCAGAGTGGTGGCAAATAAAATAAAAAACATTTAAAAGAAGGACCTGAGCTGAAAAAAATGCACAAGACATTGTACGAAAACTCAGAAACGGTCGTAGAGTGTCAATTCAAGAGTCACATTTCAAGTATCCTGACCCCTATGAATGCCAAATTCTTCATTTCGCAGGTGTTACGCACTACGCATTAAACGACACAGTAAGCAAACACATTAAATGTTTTGGAAGAAACTGAAAGGAGGAGAGCCAAGGCTGCTCTGGGCCCTACTGACCTACAACAACAAGCAGCCTCGCACTCAACTTTAGAAATGCCTCCAGAAAAGCGATTTTCACACAGGCTCTGTCCCATCCCCACTGCTAAATGCAGAGTCAGTATTTTCCTGGCGTGTGCCCGCAGAGCCAGAGCCATTGTGCCTGTGCCGATAGCCCCGCTGGGGTGGTTGCTCCCATCCCCACAGCCCTTCCCCAAAGTCCGACCCTGGGTCTCTGCGACATTTTTCAGACTGATGGGGCTTTGCCTATCGGCCCGCTGCCTGCAGCTACCAGGCACCACGTACCCATCTTGCTGTCCCTGTGATCCATGGCGCTGCCGAACCGGTGTCCCTCGCCCGGCAATCCCAGGAGCCAGACCTTCAGTGCAGCGAGTGGGGCGTAAAGGCAGCCTCTCCATGACCCCTGAGCTCTGGTGCTGGAAACGCTGACTCCTTGCTGCACCACAGGCGAAAATCTGCAAGGGAGACAGACAGGTAAAGCATCATTTCATCGGTAAAGAGAGGGGAGTCCGAGGGACAGCTTCATCTGACACAGCTCCGCACCCCACACTAGGAGAGCCACAAACTGCACGCGTGCCATTTCCTTGCCACCCACGACTGCCAAATTACCACCACGGCAATCAGAGGTCTTGCTGTCCTGGGTGTCCGTCGGTGGGCTAAATACGTCAGGGCTGAGGTCATTGCCAAATCCCCAGGAGGACACAGTGACTCTTGCATTATCACACCATGAGCTTGAGCAGCTCGTTTTGAAGTTGATGAATCTGCAGGAAGGGTGGCTGTGAGGTGAATAAAATCCGTCGTATCACTTGGCATCACTTCCAGCCGCCGCCAAAGGCAGGCTGAGGTTCAGGGTACCCCCGGCTACGAGGGACAACGCTGACAAAATACTCTGGGTGGCTGCATAGCTCTTTGGCAGCTGATCCTAGCCTTCAGTTCGGAAAGAAAGGAAGGCTTTGCTGGTAAATATCAGGAAACCGAGCCCTGCAGTAGTGATTAACCGCTCCGAGGACAGCATGCACAAGGAATGGTGAGAGCCTTCTAGAAATGCCACGCATTTCAGAGCAGGACTGACCAAAGCCACGTGTCTGCCCCTTTGGGGAAGCCTGGCTCTCCAGCTTTCATTTCTATTCCAAAACAGGGCATTGTGCCAAAAATGTCATCATTATTTTTTTCCATGTTGGGGTTGGCAATGCTCCAGATTTTGCATTAAGAAAATGTTCAAAGCCTTAATTTCCACTTTTTTTGATGCATACAAAAATATCAATTTTTGTAAGCTCAGAATGTTCTCTGCTGTTTTGAGGATGAGCACAAAATGCTGCTTTTCCACAGGAAATTTCTGAGCTAACTCCCCATGGCAGGACACGGCAGGGAGGCTGTGCTCCCACCCTCCAACCCTGCTGTACCGAGTCTGATATCTGAGCCCCAGGCATGCCAGAGTGGGATGACACTCATGATGCCCCACGTAAAAAAATCTGGAAGTGTGGGATGTAGTCTCTGAGGTGACCGCTAGGTGGGAATGAAACCAGTGCTAGAAATGTCACGGGACACTGAACCATGCAGGAATACTGACTGATGAAGGGATTTTTTTCCCCTCTGCTTGATTTGAGCTCATCGGAACAAAATAGCTTGGACGACTTGGGAAAAAACAACAAGTTTTGACTAGTGATGAACTGGCTGAAATGAAATATCACAGTTTAGTTATCCTAGCAGAAAGGAAAACTAAATAAATAGGTGAATATGCTGGGAGAAGAAACACCTCCAAGTCAGATTACTTGCCCGTTTCAGAACCTGTATTCTCCACTAGAAAAATCCTTTGGGTGGAGAAATTCCCAGTGAAACTTCGCTGCAGAAGAAGAGCCCTGCATCTTCACGAGTGGAGCAGCTGACTTGCCTGGCTGCGTCAGGCTATCTGCATGGGGATGTCATCGTGGAGGCAATGGCTGAGGAGGAATTACGTGAGTCAGGACAAAGGAGCTGTAACCACAGCATCGCCTGGGACAGGGCACTGCTCAGAGAGGCGGGAGGCTGGCTGGGGAAGCCAGCAGCGGTGGCCAGGCACCGGTAGCTCTGACAGCAACCAAATTTGCTGGCTAAGCCTCAGCAGCTGCTGAGGGTGGCATTGGGAATACCCTTTTCTGCGGTATACTCTTCCCAGTTCAAAAGACAAACTAGTGAGAAGGAGAGGAGCTGTGGCTCTTGGAGCTTTTTAGAAACCAGGCTGCCTGAAAATGATGGCTTGGACTCTCCCTGCCTGGGTTTTCCAGCCGTTGTAAAACCAGCCTGATTTCTGATATTTGACATTCCTCATTTCAATGCTTCTGTCCTCCTGGTACGCCTTCTACAAGGGCTGAAACTTGCTGTGCCTTGCTCCGCTGTCTCAATGATGTTCTTGGCATGGGTTGGCTGAGCAGGTGGACCTCCTCAATGAGCTCCAAGTGTTTGGGAGGCCACGTGCACTGATTTTGCAAGGTACTGAGTTCTCCTGTTTCCTCCTGCCTTCAATACTGTGTCCTTTTTACAATCAAAAGTCTCACCATCTTTTCTTGCCCTCATCTAAACCCTATTCTCCCCTGATTTTCTGTCCCCTTTTTAGGACTCTTCAGTCCTGTTTCCATCACCCCTCTCATCAGTGACCTGAAGGCTTATTCCCCTGTTGTTGCGTGTGTCCAGATGGCTATCCACCTCCCATCAGTTAGTCTTCTCTCCTGAAATTAACCTCTGTTTTCCTGCCTCTGCCACCTGAATGACAGCCGTTCTGGGAGAGGCAGCTGAACTGGCTTGTCTTCCTCATTCGTCTGGCTTGTACAACTGCCTCGGCTTCCCGTTATAAGGAAGGGCATCAACAACCAGCCTGACAAACCGGCACAGAAAGAGCCACCATCACAGGACCACTGGGGATCACTGACAAATGTCCACGGACAAATGGTGGTTCCCAGTTGGGACCGGTGCCTGTTCACTATTGCATCTCATCTAAATTCCTACTGGGTTTTCCTATCAAGAGGCTGATGCCCTCTGGTGACTGGGTCAGAAGGATCAGAGAGGCATCCATCAGGGTAGGGCAAAGAGATTTCTCAATATTTTTTGATCAGTTGTTTTAATCTCCTAGTTTGCTGGGAAATCTTTTAATCATATAGTATGGAATTATATAATAGGAGTGCAGGAGTAATTTATGTTTGGCACCGGCTTTATTAAAATAATGATGACTATTTGCGCAAGACCAAACTTCTACATTTACTGATGGAGCACCTTCCATCCGTCCTTCCTTCCATCCATCCTTTCTTCCCTCCTTCCCTCAGTTCATTGGTCCATCTGTCCATCCGTCCATCCTTTCTTCATCATAAGCGCAAAGGATAAGCGCTACTGACCCAGCCGAAATTTGCAATGAGTGCATGATCTGTAAGTCTTTCCAGTCCATTTAACCTCCCCTCTCTCCTCCCCGTGCTCCACACCTGCCCTTCTCACAAGGAGCCCCGAGATGAGGTGCCAGATGCACTGTGCAATCCAAGGCTTGCCTCAGCAGGGACTAGGACCAGTTGTCCAAATGTCCTCCGCCTCTGTGATGTAACCCCAGACCGTCAGAGGCTTTCCCCAGCTCTCGGCAAACTTGTGACATGACCGGCTGACGCACTCCAAGGAAATCTGCTGGGGGGGACACATGACTCAGAGAGGCTTGAGATTGCCAAAGCACCTCTAGTGACATTACCATGAAGCACGCAATAGGCAAGACGGTATCATCTGGAGAAAGAAAGGTCAGCCTCCCAAGTTAAAGGCACCGCCGTGTCAGCTGTTGTGTGGGCCACGGATGAAGACTGTACTAAAGGAGCTTGGGTTTTAACCCCTGTGGTAGCCACAGACATTGTGGTAACGGTAATTCCAGGTTTGGTAACAGTGGGCACACGACAGACGCTGAAAAAGTTTCTCCCTCAAGAAGTGATAAGGTGACGGGTGGCGTAAGTAACTGTGACTACTCCCATCCTGATTTCTTTGCAGTTTTGTGGGTGGCTGCTGCTTTTGGAAAGATTTTTCTGATGCCTTCTTAAAAAAATTTGGGTATGTTGTGAGCAGGGGAAATATTAACACTGGTAACATTTCCACAAAAGCACGGCATTTCAGAGAGCTTACAGCAAGCCTTACTTCAAAAAAGCACCGTCCTTCCACAGAGCACGGAGCGAGGAGTTGTTGCCATTGCTTTCTAGGTCCGACAGCCCCAGGCTTGAAAGCAAGCATCACTTGTCCTTCGCTTGAATCCCAAGAGGCTGGAATGGGTTTTGGATAAAATACACAGACTTGTGGGCAAGACCCCACAGCAGGGTTACTGACAGGGCAGGTCTGGGACGGGGGTAGGTTTTAAAATGATAGGGAGATGTCAAACAGAGCACCACTGCGGCTGACGGGAGCTGTGGTTGCTCAGTTCTCCAAAGAGCTGCCAGCAAAGGTGTCCCAGGCAGAACACTGCACAGTGGTACATCGGTGGCCCTGAGGACGTGTAGATGGCTGTGATATCAGGTGGGTCTCGCCAGTACCAGTCTCTCATCCTTGTCCTCGGCTGTTTCACGCACCTACTTTACCGTGATGCAGTTTGAGAGGAGCATGGGAGAACTGCCCTGACAGGAGCCTCCAACATTTGTGCAGGAGGCGAAGGCGTTTGGTAAGGAAGGCTTAGGCAGGGCAACCTCGGAGGCACACCGCAGGCGCTCCCACCGGCGGAAAGAGAGCTGCAGCCAAAGGTGACTCTGACAGTGGGCGGTGCAGGCGAGGAAGAGCTGCACCAGAGGGATGGAGGTGGTGCCAGCAGAAACCATGGGAAGAATGAGGGAGGTTCACTCTCTGAGACAAATTATTTGGGGTGTGTCATCAGGACCCGGCCGCGTCGCTGCTGGACTGGCAATCTACGTCCAGCCGGCACAAGCTGTTGAGGTGGCAGGCTGGTATGTGGCCCCAAGCTTTTCAGTTGCTCAATCGTGCGCAGGAGTGAGAAAAACACAGGATCTGGAAGAGCTGTTATGGGCTGGGAGTAAGATGAGCAACAGGATAGGTGGAGAAAGCCCAAGCCAAATCTAGACAGTCAGCTAAAAAGTAAGACAGATAGAAAAAAACAAATTCTGCTCAGGTCTGAAAGTGGACTAGTCCTCTTAGATTTGCCTGACCCTAATAGCTAAAGGCACGATAAACCCCAGGCTGTTGCTGTTACTGCAATTTAAAACTTCTGCAAGCGCAGCAATGGGCACGTGGACCCAAGTGCTGCAGCGGAAAGATGTGTCCTTAGCTGCTGTGGCTGCTCAGGTGCAGAGGGGCTGGCAGCGAGCAGGGCAGGGGTGGACTCTGAAGCCTGTTGGCCACTGGAGCTCTAGTAACGGGACCTCAAACACACGGGGTCATCATTTACAAAAGGTGGGGTGAGAGGATGGAGTCCCCTTTTGCGATGCTCCTGCCAAGCAGAGCAGAGGAGCGGAAGGGCAGCGTGTGGGAGTCGGAGCAAAAGCACGGCCGGGCTGCACGCGCCTCTGGGCTGAGTCTCTTCGGGGAGCCCAGGAAAAGTTTCTGGAGGACGAACAGGGACCGGCCAGAGCAGTTCACGGACAGGCAGGGAAGCCTGAGGGGGAAACAAAGATATGTCACCACGTATCCTAACTGTGTCACAGCAAGAATGGAAGGAGGCTCCAAGAATCGATTTTTGCCCCATCTTCCCACTGGGAAAGGCTGTGCTACAATGCAGCTGTGGCTGGGGTTGCCATTAGCTGTCACCAGTTACCTGGCAGAACAGGTTCCTGCGTGACAACCGGATTACAGGGTAAGTAGAGAGGAAGTGAAAAGCTGAAAGGCAGCTAATAAGGGCCCTGCGACACAGAGTTAACCCAGTTAACCGGGAATCACCAATGATCCCCTTGTAACTGGATGCTGAAGGGAGACACAAAGGACGAGGCAGACCAGGGAAAAATTTGTACCGTCCAGAGCCATCTTAAACATTGGCTGACCCACACTGAGGGCTGGATAAGGACTGGTCTGTAGCACTGCCAAAAATGAGTGCTTTTGTTATCTCAGAAGATGGCAGAAGGCAGCCACAGGCTACCTGCACAGATTCAGCACATCGAGCCTAAACCCTACAAGATAACCCAGTGTCTGAAAAAGATGGGCAAGTGATCCCATGGTCAGAGATCAACACAGGCTGTTCTGTGACAGACCTCAAGCCAAACAGCGAGAGCCAGCTTGCTGGCAGCCATAAGGACATGCAAAGGGGGTCCCTTCTACCCATACGTTGCCATACTCGATCTGGAAGATTTTCTTGTCTTCGGTCAATGTCGCTTGGTCAAGCTTTCCTCCTGAGATGTGGCGATGAGCAGAACATGGCTTACTTTGGCTGAACAGGCCTGGGTCTTCATCGCACTTCATGTACCTGTAGGCGCTGTGGCTGCAGCGTTCAGAAGCTGGGGGTGTATCTGCCAGAGGAAGACGAGGAGAGCAGCATTGCACTGGAAGGTCTGTAGCAACGCAGCAGAGCGAGCACCACAGAACGTAACTCAATCCCAGGCCGTAGCCTTTCAACCAGAGCTCACACGCACCAGCCTGGAGCATCTCGGCTCTCCCGCCGAGCGCTGCTGGAGCACATCACGCATCATGTTGGCCTGCTCAGATCACACCTTTGTTTTGCTAAGTAGACATCCCTCCTCCTCACCACCTCAGGCACTCCTCACTGGGGAGAAAAGTGCAACGAAAACTGGCAGATTCTGGGCAGAGTATTTCATCACATCCCAGGTCTGCCTGACCACACCTTTGCTGTGGTCGGTGCTTGTCAGAGGAAAGACAGCAGGGAAAGTAAATCCGAGTCAGGAAGTGAGTATCAAGCTGGTAAAGAAGCAAAGCTATCATTTCACATGACTCATCTTTTCCAAAGAAAAGGGTACAGGCCACGTGGCCGGGGCAGAGCACTCGGGCAAGCCTTTCCCACCTTGCCTCACAGCCCCAACCGCAGGGACCCTCCTCTGTTCCTATTCACAGCCCCCTGTTCTCCAGACAGAAGACCGACAGCTATGTTCCTGAAGACCACTGCTGGCCAAATGAGTTGTCACAACCGGCCTGTTTCCGCCAGATTGCTGCGTGTGTGCGTGGACGAGCTCATGGGTTCCCTCTCACGGCAGGTCACAGACAGGCTTTACTCTACTGGATGATGCAAGGCAGATTTAAGCCCTGTTACCTCCAAGCTCAGCTGAAAACTGTCGCTGGACAACACACAGCAGAAAAGCAAGAGAAGTCACTTTTGAGAATAAGATCCCCCCTTTCATTTGCTTGATCTCGAGAGCATCTAATACATGACAGCAGTTTACAGACAGAGGTAAAGAGACAGGTTATTCCTCCAGGAGGGCCTCTAGATGACCACGAGCTTCTGAAATAGCACTCCCACTTTGTGCTGTCTTGGGTCCCACTGCTCTTCCTTACAAAGATCCTGTTGCACAGGTCAAGAGATCAGAGGTCTCACGCCCATAAACACCAAGCAATGCAGGCCGATGCAGCTCACAAGGACCTCTGGCAAAGACCAGGAGTGATGTGAAGGTTGGGCTTTTTCTCACATCTTCTGAGAGTGTGAGAAGTGATGGGATTGACACGGATGACTCAGATGCTACAAGAATCCGTCCTGTTCACGGGGAGCCACGCTCAGGGTGCAACTAAACCCAGCGGGCTATTCTATCATTACTTTAGGCCAACAAGATACCTACATTAAGCCCTAACTCAAACCCTTTCCTTTTCCCCACTCCCAGCTGTACCATAGACACTAAGGCAGAAACAATATGGGCAGGACTCGAAGGCTGGTACTGGTTCTCAGGGAGTCTGCTTCCTTCAGCTACGCTCATAACCTGAGCTACCATGTCCAGTTGCAGAGACCGGCCAACCTGTGCTGCCGCCCTCCTACTGTAATCCAAAATATACCCTCAGGGAAGTTGTGCTGGGTATAGACGAGCTGTGGCCCATGCTGCTGCCACACAACACGTCGGATAGCCTGTGCAAGGAGCTGCACTGTTTCTTCCTTTAAGTCTTCCTCCAATTGTGCCAGCTAATAGCTATGTTCATTGGAACTAAGGTGCACTGATACCTATTATTAGTGATACTATGGTTTCTCTGTCCAAAAATAACCGCTGGGGCTTCAAACGTCCTGCTCAGCCAAGCCATGCCAAGTTTCACTTCAATCAAACCACACAGACATTTTGACTTTGTCTAGAACTTTTATTTCAAGCAGTAGAATTGTTTTGAGCATATTCACAAGAATAAATATAAAATTACTCTTCAGAGTAAGAAGATGAGTTTTTATAAAAATATATCTCTATCCCACAGAACCACTTAAGTGGGGTTCTCACGAGGCAATATTATTTAATAAAAAAATAAAACACTGAAAATAAAATGCTTGACCTATACTGATTGGATCACCAAACAATTGAAATTTTTATAAGGATATAAATATTGTAAATATTGTTAATAAAAATAACATTTAAATAGACGGGAAGCCACTGAGTCCATCCAGATGAACAGGATACTGCAGGAAGCCACCGTTTCTTCTACAGGGCACCAACTTCCTTGTATTCGCTGGCGTTCGTTTGTCTCTTCTTGCTTCGGTACCTGGAAGTACAAGAGAAGTGTGAGATCTGGAAAGCCAGTTGTTCCAAATGGCTTTTTGGGGAAGGGGGAGGGGGGCGAAGGAAGAAAAAGAAAGCCGTATGACCTCCTTACGTTTGTTTTAAACCTCTAGCAGCTAGGCTCTGTCTGTGCTCATTTCCAGGTCAGATAACTTGGATGCAGAGTCTCATTTCTCAACACTTCACTGAAGATTTCACACCTGCATTAAAGTCTTGCTGCTGGCACTAGGTTTGTCTTTGAGAAATCCTGCTGGCTCGTTGCCTGCAATAAGGCTGAGTACTCTAACCAACTAGGCCATCTTCTGTTTAAGATGACGCGCCATCGAGTATTCAGGCAGGGAAGAGGAATTACAGTGGTTACCGTCTAGCTATCAGATCTGCGAAGCCAATCTCTCTCTTTGGGTTTGTTCCACCTTCTCGGCTCTCTGACAGCTGCTTACGATTAGTTATTAGCCTGAAGAATGATTCCTGCTGCTTCTGGGTCTGTTAATGGAGAAGACTACTGTCCTCCCTGGTAAAGCTGATAAGGCAATGCTCGTGATATCACAATCACCACAACAACACGGCAGATAAACAAATTAGCTAGTATTAATCCAGATGCTCGCCAGTTCCTGATGATTGGGGAAATGGCATTACCAGGAAGAGGAACCAGAATTTTCCTATTTCCTGTCTGCTCTCTCCTTTACCTCAACATACCCTCTAAGACACACGTGAACTAACCTATACAGTCCTCCATCAGGGTTAAAAGGCATCTGAGGATACTGTTGCCTAGCCTGCAACTTGGGGTATCCTTCGTAGTCAGCATACATCCTTTTTTGAACACGTCACTAAGTGCGGGCTAGCAGGTCTGTGTATCAAACTATCTCCACGCAGTCAAATGAGCCTAAGTATCCCAGCCTGACCAGAGGTACTCAGTGGACATCTTACTACACATACAGCTGACTTGTCTTCCTGAGCCATGAAGAAAATCTTTCTTACCTTCTGCAGATGTAGTAGCTTGCAAGAGAGATGGCGGCGAGGAAAAGCAGAACTACGATAACTGTCAGTGCCACATACTCCTTACTGAGGGGTTGTCTGACAAGTTCTGAATGCACACATCGGACACCAGAGAAGCCTACATCACACCTGAGGTTAAGAGAGACAGAATTAGAGACATCGCCGTGGGGTTACACTTCAGCAGTCCACAATGCATGCCACACGGCTGCCCCTGCTGTTTCTTCAGGGACCAGCAGTTTGAACTGATGTAACTCAAGCCCATGTGGTCCTAGCAATGGTTGCAAATTCTTCAAGTAACTGAGGAATACCCTTAAAAACGCCTAGAGGGTCTTTATTTTGTAGGCTGAATCAAAGGACAGACTTTGCTGCTTTGCCTGAGGTCTGGATCTCACACTACTGTAAATACAGATCAACAGGGAAGCACATCAGAATGAGCGTCCCAAGTTTATGTTAGGTTGGTGACTAATTTCAGGTGTTGAAGACTCTCACTCGGGTTTCACTGGAGCCAGCACACGTGCTTAACGCTTGCTTAAATGCAGCTGAGGTGTATTATAGATACACTGATCCCTTTTAGGTTCTGTGAGCATTTAAATGCTTTGCTGGATTGGTGTTCCAGCTAAGCGTCAACAGCAGCGAGATCAAAGACCACATACGGTTCATGTCAAAGTCCATCTCAGGGAGGTCTGCAGGACGCATTCTGCCCTGTTCATACCTGCAATAGTGCTCGTCCAAGTCCACTATATAGACGCACTGTCCATGGAAGCAGTAGTCCTGCATTTCAGGCTTGCATCTAGTTATCCCAACTTGAGCCACACGTGGACTGTTCTCTGTCTGGACTGTAAGGAGATTTTGTTAGCACCTCATCGGCCTTATTTTCCCTTTATATTTCCCAAACAACATACCAGCTTTACAAGTATGACTAATAGTCTCGCTACCAAGAGACCTTCAATGCAGTAGGCATTAAAGCAGGAGAGAAAAGGGAGAGGATTTCCCCAGGCCAGACTTACACTGACTTTTCCTTCACAAGCTCCACATAAGTTATTTCTGCTTTTACAGCAGAGTTCTCAGCTAAGACAGAGCTCTTCTGCTGAAGGAGAAATATTAAACGAAATGCAAGCTAAAAAATGGTTCTTGTTCAACAAGTACACTTACTTAGTGCTGTTGTGCAGTTCTCCATTTCACCAGGCCCACATAATGGGATCACCGTTGTGCCCAGGACTGCCTGCAATAGGTAACCTACAAGAGAATAAAAAGAAGAGTCAAAACTAGATGCTTGTCAAGTAAAGTTAAATATTTCAGCTGGTATACTTATTAAGTTAATACAATAAGAACAGAAGCTTTTTATCTTAGTAGGAAAAAACTAGTGTTGTAAGCTGAAAAAATACAGGTTTGAGAGATCTGTGGCCTGTATTATATAGGCAGCCCAAAGAAACACCTCTGTAATACAAAATTTTAAAGCAGAACCGAGATCAAACAAAGACTCGGTGTCTGTTACCACCTCTCACCCACACTCTGAGTGAAACTGGGCAGGAACAGGCTTGGAGAGATTACACAGGAGACGCAGAAATTAGTCCAACTTGATTATGTTAGGTTTGTGACTAGTCTGGCACGGCACCTGTGCAAGGGACACAGGCTGGGTTCCACAATTCAGCATTCAGTGTAGGAGGAGTTCTTTTGGTGATCAAAATCAAGATGTCCTTGAGTCACAACAGTCCACGGGGAGAGGATTTCCTCGGACTCAGCAAGTCAGTGCAGCTGGTGACTCAGTATGCCAGGCTCAGCCACCCCACCGCTGGCTTCAGAGTCCACAGACTGCTTGAGGTAGGCTTAACACAAGAGCTGTCCTGGAGCAGCAAAGAGCTTCCTCAGCCCTCTTCGTGCTGTCACCGGCCTGAAAGGCTGGACAGTTCCCGCACTAATACCGGCTCTTGTGATGGAGCTCTTCAATTAAAAGCCCACTGGCAAAGACAGCTAACGAAGCCCACTGGCAAAGACAGATGCCAAACCCTCTTCATCTGGCCACTGGGTTCCAGAGGTTACTGACTACTTTATGGGTCCTGGGCCAGCGTTGCTTATCCCAGCAGAACCCCAGAAGAAAACGTGTACGTTTCTGTCCTTCCTTTACCATCCACACTGAAGAAAACTGCAGCTCAGCAGGTTTGATGTGAGTACCAGACATAATAGGAGACAGCACCATGTAGGCTGAGGAGTTCAGCTACCAGAGTGGTGGCTGCATTTCCTTGGGGAGCAAGGGCCCTCCTTCCATACTCTCAGAGATTCAGCTTATAAAGCATTTTGACACCTTTTGGGCTGCATAGTGCTGCACAGGCACAGCTTTCGGGTATTCTACCAGTTAAATGAACAATTCCAAACAGGATTTGAAGGCGGACGCAAGTACTTGTAGCTTCATGGCTAGCCCATGAGGAACAGTCAATGTTTGCCCCAGCTGGCCATGAAATCCACTTGGCTAACACTCCTGCTGTGGTCACAAACTAACCTGCTCATGAACTGCTTAGTCATCAGCCCCATTCCACAGAAGTCTGTAATTTGTGTCTTTGGGCTGTTTGCCTCTATTAACTTGTCAGGTCATGCATGTCTAATGGAGGGAGTGTGCCCTCATAATTTCTTGATCACTCTAATTCAGCTCCGGTTATTAGAAAGTTTCATTACGTCTCAGAGTTAAATCTAGTCACGATTTATGGATTTCCTGCAGCTCACCTATTTCTGGGTGATAAGCAGGCTTCCTTTAAGCTTTATTCTGGCTAGATACAAGAACAGCAGGGATATCCATCTTAGAGGAACAGGGTTTTTTTTGTGTGTTTCTGCTTCTTTAGAAACACCATTCCTTTTCCTTACCTCCCTCCCCACCACACTCCTTGGAAAGCTAGTAAGTCACGTTTCCACCGAGCCTTAGAAGATAAAGAGTAGGTCCGCCAAAGTGACAGCCACAGTAACAGACCAATGATGCCGGTATCTTGACTTGTCCAGGAGAGTAAGCTGGAGACATCTGCGCCTGCTAGCATGACTCAGCAGGACCTGCCTTTCACTTCAACGGGGCAGGACCAGCAAGTTTACTTTCAGGGTGGGATTTTTTTGTTGTTTTTTAAACAGCACTGTGCTCACTATAGATTTCACCAGGAGAAGTAGTTTAACACTTCTGTAAGGCAAATTTGAGTCGCCACAACAGAAAGTTAAAGCATGTGAAGGATGAGGCCATCAGCTGACAGATGGTGGCAGCTCAGTTACCGTTGAAACAGCAGGCTTTGGACCTGGTGTCCCAAACGATGCTGGGAAAAGAAGGTTTACCAAATCAGTCCTTCTTCCCAGGAACTACAGGGACATTTCACGAGTGCTCCGTGGACTAAGCTGCTCCCTCGGTAGGGAGCAGCCGTGGCACAGGACAGCTCTGTCTCACTAAGTGTATACCACGTCACTGCAAGAAGGGATGCTGAAATCCTGCAGCTAGCGAGAGTTAGTGACCTGAGGCTCCCTCCTGTTCCCTACGTATTGCTGCTATCATCTCTGTGTGATGTGCATAGCAAGATTTGGTCTGAAGTCACGTGACAGTAATGAACATAAGTCAAGGCAAAATATGCTAGAGGTACTTGAGATAACCACTTCTATCATACTTAGTTAAGTAGACGGGTTAAGCCAGCTGACGATCTCTTTTAGCCTAGCTATTTCTGTTGTAGCTTGCATACTTCCTTGATCTGCGCATAATCTAAGCGGCTGCTTTTTAATCTAAAGTTTCCAGTTCGAGAGTTACCAGAACCTGGCTTTCGCATTTGAGAAACTCAGACCTAGGTACATGCAAGAGATGGGTCAGCTCTTCTCGTGGCTCCAGAAGGAGGCACCGCTTTCCAGGTAGAGAAAAGACGAAAACTCAAACATCTGTGAGGGGCAAATTAAAACACACCTCCTCTTACAACACCGAACAAAGGCTTGCCCCATTCCAGCCACGTGCAACAACCGATAGCCTCCTCCACCTGACTGCAGACACACAGGCAGGAAAGGCTGGAGCGTAGGCGTGGATATCTGCAGACAGACACCCAGCAGTATTTTCTGCTTTCGGGCAAAGTTCTTCCTGCTCCGCACTGTTATATTTTGCCCTTTCCCCCATGCACATATTTCTCCTCTGACATCAATGGGAGGGGGATCCTACTGGAAGGTGAGGGACCCACACACCACAATGGCAAAGGAGAGCCTTTCCCAGAATAACTACCAGAGAATATATACCAAACATAGGACCTGGGAGAGGTAGTTATATTTTTATTCCTTTGCCATTCACTAAGCAAATACTCTACAGGCTACAAGGTAACAGTAACGAGATGGTGGATATTCCCGTGTGCCTCCCAGGAATGAGAGTGCTGCACTTACTGCTACACCGCTAGCACGCACACGCAACACCATCTGGTATTGCAGGTATTTCTGTAAGGTTAACACCGACAGCAGCGGCTGTTAGTGGAACAGGAATAATGCTGCTGTTAACTCATCCTTCCACGAAGGATCAAAGGAAGTTGAGGGCCAGAGACTCGCTGCCTTCACTTCCTGCAGCCTTCATTGGAGATAGCATGCAAGGCTAGTAATTATCCGTTCATGCACTGAAAGCCAGCTATAGTTTCCAGTTACAGGATGACCGTTAAGGATGAAGAATGCACGTACAGGATACACGCACCTGAGAACTAGTCTCTGTGCAAGACTTACAGCCATTTTAAAGGGGGATTGTCAGGTTTCTGAGAGGTCAATCATCATTTGAGTTGGCTCTGCTTGTCACCGAGATCACTAGTCTTGTACTAGTTCATCTGAAGACCCCATGACGCTACTTCACATGTGGCATCTCTGTGGTCTCTCTGCCACAGAGGTAGTGCCTACACTTTTCAAGTGGGTTGCGCTTCCAAAGCAGTGCCAAGGTGGACAGGTAACACACACCTGGAGGATCCCAGCCCATTTTAACTCTAGAGACAGATCAAGGTGGACCCCCATCACGTGATTTTGGACCCCCAGACTACGTCTGACTGTCTAAGGCCTCCTTTGTGTATACTAAGCAAGAAACCTGGAAGTTAGACAGTCTGTCCTACTGGCTTTGTGAGCATCGCTACTACTACCGTTTAACTCTAGTGCATCACCTTCTGTATCTCTCTGCTGCTAACCTCCCTAGCTAGCCACAGAAGTTTGCAGGCCATCTCAGACAAAGCAAGCATCTCTGGCAATAAAGATTAAGGGCACGTTCATGTTTTAGATGAGGATCACAGAAAGGTAGAGTTAGCCAGGAAAGCCTTGCAAACAGCTTGCTTTTATTCAAGATTTGGCTGTGCAACTATACCCCTTGCTCACATCAACCACAACATCTCTAGAGTTCAGGCTATCCATGTAGACTGAGCATTTTTTCCTGGGAAAGGAGCAGCAGTCATTCGAGATAATTTCAACCACCTCGGACAGAACACACCTCCTCATCCTTGCACTCAGGATACATCATCTGGTTTCGTCTTGCTGTTTCAGGTAGGATGTACCTGGTGCCTATTTGCCTGACCGTGCCCATCAAGGCAGATGCCCAATACTCCTCTCCCTGAGATGAGACACACAAACTGTACAGGTTGCTCTTCTCACCCAAGCAAAAGCAGATACTATCAGCCTTTTCCACTCCTCATCCCCTTGCTGTCTACATATGTTTGGCCTGTTCTCTAAACGGAGACATCAGTTGTGATGGTACTGAGAGAGATAGGCTCAAAAAAATTACCTTTAGGGCAACCTGGCAGAAGGATCAATACATATTTCTGCGAAAAAGCATCCAGGTTTCCCCATCTCATGTTTTGTACCCGTAAAGTCAGATGCCCAGGGCCAGGCCAGAGCAGCTCTAGGGCAGCCCTGGCAACACCAGCCTGTACAGGAAGACTAGCTCTCCAAAATTGCTAGAGGCACACATGTTCATCTTCAACACTGTGCCAGGACTTACCCTTAAGCAGAAATAACGCAGATGATTATGTATTATATGCACCCAGTCATCTCAGTACTGCTTCCAGCCCTGTGGAGACCTAAACATGCTACCCCTGTGCCTGGGCCACTCTGCTTTCCACCACACGTGTGGGGGCAGAGGTCCCTACATCACAGAAGCAGAAAACCAGTACTGCTTCCAGCCAGACACATCGCCCACTGACATCTTCACATCTCCACACTCAGCAACCTTTATGTTCAGCCCACTTGCTGATGGCCAGACAGATGTGATGCAAGAAAACATAAGGTCAGCAGCTCCTGAAACTGTCCAGTGAGCCTGGAGATTCGAGGCCTGCCTTCCCCACTGAGCGGGCACTACAGTGACTACAAGGAGACCAGTGCCAAGGCTCCTGCAGAAACTCACGGAAAAGGCAGGGCCTGGGCTTGGCTCCATCACCGCCACATCACCATGTGGCTGGCACAGCACCGTAGCTCCTCATGGGCGAGCAACAGCTCTCTCCCACCACTGCCTCTCTGCTGCGTAGTTGCCAAGCCCACGATAGCCAGGATACGAAGCTGACAGTGGCTGTCACTTCAGTTAGGCTTCAGCCGTTCAGCAGGGAACCTCTTAAAGCCTGGTATAACACCAGCTACAGTCATCCCAGCTTCTGCCAGTGGCACCGAGTTCTGCTTACACTACTGACCTGGGAGGGAAAGGCAGTAAAGCACTCGTACCACTCGTTATGATGCCATCTAGCTATGACTAATATATCCCTTACTATTAGATTTTGTGCCTGTCCCGGAAATAAATAAATCCATACACAAATCCATGAAGACATACCAGTTCCTTCTAGTGCCAGTTTTGTGCAAAGCATGGCTGAGTCACAGACTACAAGACGTTTAGCCCACTGCCTGGCAAGTAAGATGCTGTGCAGCAGCTGATCCATAAACCATTATGGAAATACCTGGCCAAGATGAAAGACAGAAACTCATGCTGCAGCGGGCTTAGCAGATGAGGGAACATCTGCCCCAAAAGAGAATTCTTGGGAACTGAGCTTCCCCATCAGCTGCGACCCCGAGCCCAACGTCATGAGTGCAAAAATTTGCTTTGTCGTTAAAGCAGCGTGCAAGTATGCCAGGTCTTGGTGCTGCCTCAAACATCTGCTGCCCACACAGTTCAAGTCACCTCCCAGGGTCAGCTCTCGGCAGTCACTGCCTGTCACTGCCAGCGCCCAGCGGAGGTGTGTGGCAAGGATCAGTTGTTGCTTCACAGCGCACCCAGGCTGCAGGACTCTCAATGCTCTACGCATACACGTGTTCACTTTGGACTTTCAGGTAGCTTATGTCATGCAATAGAGTAACACGCTCCCAGTGAGGAGGTGGAGAAGTGTCAAGCAGAGGGAGGCCACAACCTGTTTTGTTACCATAAGGAAGTCTCTGCTGCCATGGGGATCCACCTGCTGAGCTCACCCATAGCGTGCACTGGGTGAAGGCAGCAGGACCAGAATACAAACAGGACAGGACAAGGTGAGAGAGAACAGATTGCATTGCCTGGAGCAGAGCGCGCTGCAGGCAGACCTGGGGAGAAGGGGCATGGACATTCACCTTCGCTCAGTCACAGGGCACACCCGGGCATCGCACAAGCAACGAGGTGTCCCCTAACAGCACAGCACAGAGTAAGACCCCTGTGCTCAGCTCCTCGACTCACACAGCCACCCAGGTACACCCATCCCTGCCCGCGACTCCGTCATGAGAAGAAACGTGTCGGCTTCACCTACAAGCAAGCTAACCCTTACGTTTCGCCAGAGATTTGCCAGCAGCTAGAGAACACTCCAGCTCCGTGACTCGGCGCCCGGTCCCCTCCCGGCCCCGCCAGCCCCTGCCCGGGGAGCAGAGGAGCCGCCCGCCGTCGGAGCGGTGCACAGCGGCTTGGCACAGCCCCGACCGGCGGGGGCACGGCGGCGGCACTCACCGAGGAAGAGCAGCAAGCTGCGGGCCCGCAGACAGCCGGCGTCCATCGCCCTAGCGTCCCCGGGGAGAACAGGAGGAGGAGAGGGAGGCAGGCGAGGCAGCCGGCGGCGGGAGCGATGTGGGTGCCGGCCGCGCCGCCCCGGACCTTTATGGGCCGTCGGGAGAGGCGGGGCGCCGCCGGCCGGTGATGAAACCCGGCCGGGCCCGGGGCAGGTGCCGGCCCCGGCCTCCTCGCTTCCTGCCCGCCGCCCCCGGGTGGGCCGTGCCGGGCGGGCAGGGGCGGGCGCCCTCCCTGGCCCCGTGCCCCGGGGGCGGGCAGGAGGGTGCACCCCGGCCCGGCCGCCCCAGCGCTGCGGCGGGAGGGGAGGGCAGACCCGGCCGGACACGCTCCTGCCCGACCCCTCCGGCCGCTGGCTGCTGTGCGGGTAACGCGTGGTTGTCCTTGTTTTAGCAAGCATTACCGCAAATAGCGCGCGGGGCTGTCAAATCACCTGTCCCCTCCGAGCGATTTGGCCAAGGCACTGATGCCCCGGACATCCCGGGGCGACGGATGCCCACGGCTGACTGCACCGCCTCGGCACCGGCTGCCTTCTGCTTGCCCTCAATTCATCGGTGCGAGGCGTAAGGGTGCGAGACTCTTGCCGGTGCAGCGTGGACCCAGAGCCGACCGCTGCCCCGGTGGGCTCTGCCCGCACGTGAAGGACCGCTGGGCCACTGCGCTGCCACGAACGCTGCCCGCACTAAACCAAAATTTGGAAAACACCTTGGGGCGGGCAGCCCGAAACTTGCTGCCTTCCCTAACCTCCCACCTACTGGCATTTCTGAAGTGACCCTCGGCACACACGTGCTGCCGCCAGGGAGCTAGGGGTAGAAATGGTCTATTAAGTTACAGCACAGGCCACAGGAATGCCAGCACCTCACCCAGCACCCAGACCAGCCATGACAGTCTCAAGGCCAGTAGGTGCTCACCCCACATTGCCCCTCCAGCCCCTGGCCTCCTCGCAGCCCGGTAGCACGGGCAGTTCCTGGTAGCAACAGCTCTTTCAGATACTTAGACAGCAGTCAACTAGTTACAGCTACTTTTTTTAAAAATTCCTTTCAAGCATCTTGTTGAAGCCCATGCGCTCTGTCCTGTGTTAGACAAGGCCTCGTTCGGCGCTCCCATCCCATCGCTGGATAGCTGTGGGATACCCCACCCCCAAAATCCCTACTGTACACATCTTCCTGAAAAAGAAAGCGTGCTTTATCTAAACAAGCTGCTCGGCAATGGTGGTTATTTCTTTTCCTTTTAAAGCAAAAACCACCTTCCTCTGCCTTACCACTTTCCATCGTCAAAAAAGGCAAGGTGATACCCAATTTCTGCAGAACTGATAAGCCTATCTCACAGTGCAAGGAATTTGAGTATTGATAGTGAGGTGCAGTTTAGTAGCTGATGACTCAAGGATCCATAGTTTCTCCATTTTATAAGCAGCTATTGATACAAGAGAGTTAATTGTAGAAGATACTGCAGAATATGATACACTACATTCTCCACGTTCAGATCGCAATTGTAAGTAATAAACACATTAATTCAGGGAGCTGGAATAGATCTGGTACTTACAAATCAAACTCCTCCTTATTTTGGGATCCTTTTCTTAGGTCTACAGAAGTGTGGAGTTGCTGAAATGAAAAAAGGCAACGTGTTACTATAAAACTGTATGTCAGCACCATTTATTAATTATCCAAATGGTATGAGAGTTGGCAAAATAAACATAATAAAGATCAGTGCGAATGTAGCATTTAGAAGTTCATCCTCCAGAATTAAGCAGGACATGATAAAGAGGAATCTTTTTCTAAGTCCCGTTTTTCCACCCTCTAGCATTCGGGTCATGGCTTTCCCCCATAGAATCAGGATACCGCTTTAAGATGAGCAGATGGTAGCTTTTTTGATGCCACATGACTGTTTTTGTTGCTTCTTTAATTTGGGCTGATCCCCCTTATTAAGGATTTTATTGTCTGCTCTTTCAGGGATCATAATGAGTAAAGGAAGGAATTGCAGTGATTAGCAAAGCATTTCTGTGTGTGGGCATACAGATGCCTTAAAAAGCAGCATCACTGTAGAACTTCCACTTTATAATTAATTTCACCCTTAAATTCCTGTGTGATTTATCCTCTGAAAGAAAGCATTTAATTATAGTCTTGTACCGGTATCCAGATACCAAGTAACTCTGACACAATTGGAGCAATTCATTGGAATTTCCTCTTTCAGATTTGAATATATGGAAAACAAGTATCATACACATATCTTTGTTTCATCTTTCTGTAATGTTCTTTGTCTCACAGCATGTGATTCCGCATCTGGCATCCCCGCTCGCGGCTTTCACCATCCTCTCCTCCACGTGGAGGCTGCCTCTTTCAATAAGGCTGATACACACCTTAGGACCAATTTTCCAAGAGGCTGTTCACACCGAGTAGCGCCTCCCTGCACCGATAGGTTCATTGTGAGGGAAATTCATTACATCCCACAGACCTGCGTACGGAGTGACATGTCTCTACAATGCCGAGAGGTAGCACTGATTGGGCAACAGAGCATCATGGGTGCATTTCGGCTAGTGGCCTCAATTGCAGCTGCGGTGAACCGGCACGCCCAAGTCAAGCCAACGATGGATTTATGCCACTCGGCATCAGACCAGCAAGTAGCCCCCAGAATGCTTTGACGTTTCAGGATCTCTTTCTTTACAAAGTGTAACAAGTATACGAGGAAATACCTTAAGAACTTGTGCAAAAGACCTACTTGCTTTTATTACCTTGCAACAGCTTAATAACCATCTTTAAATAAAACCTCTATTTATAAAGTACAGAGGCTCAACTCAAGCTGAGCTCAGGTGGGATGGCTCCTGTGACTGGAGTGTTCCAATAGAAGGATACAGGCTCTTCGGGAAGGACAGGCAAGAGAGATGGGGAGGGGGTGTCACCCTCTATGACAATGACCAGCTGCAGTGCACAGAGCTCCACCTGGGGATGGATGAAGAGCCGATCGAGAGCTTATGCGTCAGGATTAAAGGGAGTCCAGGGAGAGGTGACATTACAGTGGGGGTCTGCTACCGGCCATCTGACCAGGAAGACCGAGTGGATGAGGCCCGCTATAGCCAGATAGGAGCAGCCTCACGTTCACAAGCCCTGGTCGTCATGGGGGATTTGAACCACCCCAATATCTGTTGGAGGGACAACACAGCAGGGCATAAGCAATCCAGGAGGTTCCTGGAATACGTCCACGATAACTTCCTTCTCCAAGTGACAGAGGAGCCAATGAGGAGAGGTGCCATGCTGGACCTTGTTCTCACCACCGAGGAGGGGCTGGTGAGGAATGTTAAGCTCACGGGCAGCCTTAGCTGCAGTGACCGTGAAACGGTGGAGTTCAAGATCCTTAGGGCAGCGAGGAGGGCACGCAGCAAGCTCACTACCCTGGACTTCAAGAGAGCAGACTTAGGCCTCTTCAGGGATCTGCTTGGTAGAGTACGCAGGGATAAAGCCCTGGAGGGAAGAGAGGCACAAGAAAGGTGGTTAATACTCAAGGATCACATCCTCCAAGCTCGGGAGCGATGCATTTCAACAAAGAGAAAGTCAGGCAAAAACACCAGGAGGCCTGCATGGATGAACAAGGAGCTCTTGGACAAACTCAAACTCAAAAGGGAAGCCTACAGAGGGTGGAAGCAAGGACAAGTAGCCTGGGAGGAATACAGAGAAATTGTCCGAGCAGCCAGGGATCAGGTTAGGAAAGCTAAAGCCCTGACAGAATTTAAACAGGCCTAGGATGTCAAAGGCAACAAGAGAAGCTTCTATAGGTACGTCAGCAATAAAAGGGAGACTAAGGAAAATGCTGGGCCTCTCCAGAAGGAAATGAGTGACCTGGTCACCCAGGATATGGAGAAGGCTGAGGTACTCAATGACTTTTTTGCCTTGGTCTTCACTGGCAAGTGCTCTAACCACACTGCCCAAGTTCCAGCAGGTAAAGGTAGGGACTGTGAGAATGGAGAACTGCCCACTGTGGGAGAAGACCAGGTTTGAGACCACCTGAGGAACCTGAAGGTGCACACGTCCATGGGACCTGATGAGATGCATCCACAGGTCGTAAGGGAACTGGCAGATGAAGTTGCCAAGCCACTATCCATCATATTTGAGAAGCTGTGGCAGTCCGGTGAACTTCCCACTGACCGGAAAAGGGGAAATATAAACCCCGTTTTTAAGGACAAGGTTAACGGCTTTAAACTGAGAAAGGGTAGATTTACATGAGATATTAGGAAGAAATTCTATACTCTGAGGGTGGTGAGACCCTGGCCCAGGCTGCCCAGAGCAGCTGTGGCTGCCCCATCCCTGGAGGTGTTCAAGGCCAGGTTGGACGGGGCTTGGAGCAACCTGGTCTGGTGGGAGGTGCCCCTGCCCATGGCAGCGAGGTTGGAACTAGATGATCTTTAAGGTCCTTTCCAACCCAAACCATTCTACAATTCTATGAAGTTCATGTCGTGCTTAATCCTCCTTAATGTCACAAATATTCATCTCTCTTCTTTTCGGCCAGAGCAGCAGTGATTATTTCAAGGGTATGGACAAAGCTTTGCCTATTAGCTCATCTATCACTGATGACACAGAGGATTTTTCTATGACCATCATACCCTTTTCAACTTAGAGAGGAAAAAATAAAGGTTAAAAGTACATTTTTCTGTGCTTGAAAATATATTTCCTCATGGTGATTTGCTGTAGAAGAATACACGTGTTCATAGCAATCAACTGCCACTTTATGTATGTGTTTTTACATAACTAAAACCACACATGACAAGTGACTATACTACTTACTTTAGCTGCTTTCTGTAGGACTTGAGTTCAGTTTTATGCATTGCTGTTGCGGGGATGGATCTGCATTGGTTTTGTCCATTGAGAATAAGACCTATTTGCAAAATCAACATTTTTTTGTTAGAAAGCACTTTCAAAACTGGAAGAAAATCATTCCTAGCCTTGCACTGAAGCACTTGGCACTGTCACACACAAAAAAAGTAACAAAATGCAGCATTTTCTTAAATTCTTGTGAAAACTGGCCAGAATTTTTTAAAATAGCACAAGTGCATACATCATTATGTGTGTAAGAAATTTTTATATACAGCAAGCTTTCATTGCACAGAATGAGAGATCCTCAAGAAATACTCTGACAAGATCAGGCGGCTAATTGGAGTGCAGTTCACTTGACAGTATTTTCATTTGAATTACAGAAGATTAATATTAGGTATGAAAATCAGAAATGGTAAAAAGCACGGGGCTCACATGTGAGCACAAAAGCTCTAAGAAGGGAATACATTTAGCTGGGATACATAGATGAGATAGTCTGGAGGAAATGGAGTAAGGAAAAACCTTGAGCCAAACTTATTCCAAATAAAGGTCAGTTTCAAATCTGCCATGTAAGTAAGGGATGAATTAGGTCAAATGTTCTTAAACAACCAGGCTTTCCTATAAACTATGAGAGTTCAAAACGCTGCCCCCAAGGCTGAAAGTGGCTGATGCCTTTTCCTGTAAAAGCAGGGTGAGGTCAAAGCTACTGGATAACACAGATGTTTTGCTGTTTTAAAAAAAACAAACCCCCGAATTTGCTGATTTCTTACCCAACTTCTTGGGTCAGCAATAACTAGCAATTTAAAACAAGAAAGAAAACCCACCCCAAACAGCTAATTCCCATCCATCTCAACATGTTTCAGAAGATGGAGATGAACAGGCAGACAGATCTGCCAGTTCATGCTGGATTGCTCCCTACAGGGCAGTTTTCAAAGCTTCATTCTTTTGGCTTGTATGACATTTCCATTACTCTCCCCTGGGCAACTCCTGAATGGCTCAACACATCTCACTGGCAGGAAGAACTTCATAATGCTCAGCTGGTGTTTTCCCTTTCCTAATTACAGCTCAGTGCTCCATGCTAAGTGATTTCTTAGCCTCCAAGGGGTTTGTAGCTTTTTTCATTTGTGGAGTCTTTTCATGGCTTCTGCCTTTACTTGCCGCTAAACAAACCTGTGCAAGCATTTTATTTGTACCCTTGTATAATAAGGGTGTTATCAAACCAAGTCCCTCCCATATCACTGCCCATATATCTCGTAATTGTTTCTCCTTACTCAAAGTGATTTGTTAAGAATATGAGAAGGACCAAAGTGGAAAAGAAGTGGGTTTTCCCCACAGAAGGTAGCAGGCTGCAAGCAAGCTGGGAGAAGAACACCAGCCCCTTAACCCATCAGTCCTGTGTGCTGTTCTGTCCATCGGCACTTCTTTTGAGTTCATAAAGCCCCCTTCAGTAGTATTTTTCATTTTCCAGGAAGACGAGAGTTAACCACTGAGAGACAGAACACATGCAAATAGAAGACTGCCCTCTGTGATGGTTCACCATGTGTACACATGGGTGCAGCATTTAGTCCCCTGACCAGTGGCCAATATCACCGAAATGGTTATGCAAAAGTGTGTTCCTGGCGGCTGACCATGGGGCGCATCCGCTCGATAGCTCTGCCGTGAGAGCAACATCCATGTCGGGACAGTGAAACGACAGCAAGAACCACCACTGTGGGGATTTGTGTGACTCAGCAGGCACTCACCAGCTCCTGTCGGGCTTGCACCACAGCAGTCAGTTCTGGCTACGGGTTCTCCGCCGCTACCTTCCACTCTTCTCCCGTATCTTCCATCTGGACAGCTGGCACTAGCATGGGGAAGACAAGAGGAAGACACTCTGTATACGAGTGCCAATGTCAGAGGGAAGGAAAGACCTGCCCCGGGCTGGAGCAGGGGCAGCCTCTAAGGCCTGCGTGAAAGCCTAAACAAGACGTGATGCACGCACGTGATCAGCAGAGCCCTCTGCCTCTCCTCTGCTCCATTTGAGAACCTTGGCAATCTACTGAGCGGTTACGCAGGCCTCAGCTGCAGTGGCTACAAGCCCTTTTGGCAAGCATATTTTGCCCCTTTCACTGCCGCAGGGGGTGAGGAGATAAAAGCAGGGCAAGGGCAGAGGAAAGCCTGACTTGCGGGCTATTTCCCAGCCTCAGAGTTCCTGTGCTTGGCCTGCCAAATCGGAAGCAGCAGCACTGAGCTGTGACTCGCCCTGCGCTCCAGGCCCTGCGCTGCCACCGGAACTGCGCCCATCCGCAAACTCCACATTTTGGCTGCAACTCAGCCGTTGACTGTCACCTGCATGCCAGCCGTGCGCATGGGGAGCTGGGGCACCCTCGACACGAGGAATGTGTCATTAGGGATGATGGAGTAAACAGCAATTCACCTGAAACCAGCTTAGCCAGCACACATTCCAGAAACCAAATCTAGGAAAGAGGCACGGGTCCACGGTGTATTTGTTTGGCCTGGTAACTAGCGCTAGGCATGGGAGCAGATGCACTTAGTGGAATTCCCCCATCCACTAGCATTATGGGACACTCCCATTACTGTTCTGATAATTACTGTTAATCATTACTATTACTGAAGTGACCAAAAAAAAAAGGCTGTCAGGATCAGGCCTTTATTGTGCTGGCTGTTGTCATGCAGAGGTGATGAGACAGCCTGCCCCAGGGAACCTATAAACACGGGTGCCCAATTCATCGCTACAGTCATATTTCAAACTAGGACGCTGTGGTCCACAATGAAGCTCCCCTGCAAGTCCAGCAAAAATAAGCCACGGCACTCCCTCCAGCTCGCATCAGCTTGGAACCACGCTGTTCATATCATGCTCTCCATCTGCTGAGATGCAGCTGGAAGGCAAAGAAGCTGATCAGGAATGCTTTGGGGTCACAACACTCAACAAGATCTTCCTATTCTGTGTTTTCCCTGTCTGGGCCCAGCCTGCTATAAAACTCCATATTCTTTGATCTCCAGTGAATTTAGTACCACCAACTCCTGAGAGCCAACCGTGAGTCACGTGGTATGCGGAAACCTCTGGGGTTTGGTTTGGGAATGACCTCGACTATGTGAAATCATCTTCTAGTCACCTTCTCCTCCCATCCACGGTCTGAACATCTCCTCAGGTATCCAAGCCTCTCTAGACACCGTTCCTAGGTCACAGACTGAAGACACAGATTAGCCAGCTTAGCCACAGACTGGGTACCAACAGGGAGTCCCAGGGAAAGACTGTAGGCCTCTGTGGGGCTGAGAAGGGCAGATGTAGCTCCAGCACAGGTGGAAACCATCTGCCTGCAACATTGACTTTTCCCTCCCTCATATCCAGGTCTGGCTGCTATCAGCCACCAGGAAAGGAGACGGACCCCGGTTTTCTGGTCAGAGCTGGTTGTTCCCCAACCCATCTCAGGAGCGCAGCCTAGATTCCTCCCGGACCGAAAAGCAAAACATGTCCAGACCCTGCATGTTTCTCTGCTCTCTCAGCAAGGAGTTGTGCGTCTGCTCAAGGGCCAAGGGGAGGCAAAGGCCTAGGCCTACCCCCTGGGAACTCATCCCTGCCTCTCCACCCATGGGTAGGGAGGGTGCTGGTCGCCTGCTGTGCACATGGGAGAAGGGATGAGAAGAGGAATCTGCAACTGGATGTCCTGGGGAACAGGTGCCAGTAGCCAGTTGTCTGACTGTGATGCTTCCATGGATAACATGTCTGCATAGTATCTACACATCCACCCCCTCATCTTCGTTCCTGCACCTTGATGTTATTTAAGAGATGCAGGAGATTTTCTTTATGATGCTCGGAATGCATGTGTGTAAATCAAGTGGGACAGGACAAAGGCCAGGGCTGGCCTCAATTAGATTGGTGTCAGTAATTAAATTAAGAACAGCACTAAGCTAAGGATGACAGTTCTTGATCAATGCAGCTGGGGTCTTTGTCCTTCATACATGAAAGAAAGGACTATGGATAAGGGTCAATTATCCAAAGCTGTCAAACACGAATTAGGTCTCTGAATCCAGTCAAACTCCTCAATAACAACAGTCCCTCTACAGGACTTTCAAAGAAAACAGGCATCCCTGAAAACGACTTTTTTTAAGAGTCTGAATAGAGGCCGCACATTAGATGCTCAGGATGAGACACCTTTGGCCACTGACTTGCAGCATACCTACAGCAGAGGTCACCCCTTCATACATAACACGCTCACGTTCCAGCTCCACACCCAGATTAATCTACCCTGCCCAAACCAAGCACACGAGCAGCCTGATATCAACCAAAACAAAGACCATTAAGTTAGCATAAGAGATGGCCTGTTTTAGGCAAAATGCGCCAGATAAAAGAGCCCATGCAGAACATGGCCCCGCTCTTTCGTCTGCATCCCAGCTTCTCAACCCTTCCTCCTGTTTTGTTCTTCTAACGTTCCCCTTTGTGAACCAGGAGAGAGGTTTCCAGGAAGGATCTGCTGTATGCAAAGCTAATTACCCATCTTTCCAAATCAACCACTTTAAAGGGCACATAGGTTAACTAAACTTAAAAAAAAAGAGGTCTCTATGCACGTCTCTCTCCCCTCTCTCCTAGAGCATTCTTATGCAACGCGCTGCACACTGCTGCGTGCATTTGATTACATTGGGACAACTTTGATTACCATGTCACATATCATCAGAGCTGCCGACTGCATTGCAAATGCTGGAATTGTCTTTTACGTAGATCTAAATAACATCGGAGCCTTTGGGCAATGGCCTTCGATTGTTTACACGGTTTTCATAAACAGGATATTAACAATTTGTAAATATCCTGTTGGAAATCCCTCAGCTGTATTTGCAAGCTCACAATAGACCAGTTTGATATATGCCCATCTGCAATAAGTGTCTCTCTGCTAAAACTTCACTGGTAACATTGCACAACTGTTACTGACCACAACAATTGCCTCTAATCATACTACCAATGGTTCTGCTTCATGGCTTCTGCAAATTGTTTGTGGAGTTGATACATCTTTAGAGCATTTGCTGGGGAACTATAAATCAAAGAAATAATACATTATTGTTGTCATCATTTTCCATAGGCTTATGCTGTGTAGCTGTCATTCAGGTAGAGAAAGCAAGGGAATTACACTGCTCTGAATTCTTATTGCTACACCTTACCTGTAAGGTAAGGGGTTTTTCTCCCCTTCATATAAACTTACACTCCAGCTGAAGGAAGACGGTGACACACACGCGTACTCACAGACACACACGCACAAACAAACAAAAAAAATCTAAAATTTCCTTGGGAAATCCTTTGGTGTTGCCAAATAGGGTATTTTGATGGTCAATAATTAGATACCTGTCCATAATCCTGCAAGTTTTTTGCAGTAAGTCTAAAAATACCTTTCAAAAACAAGTCATAAGACTAACCTCTCATGTTTTAGCAGTCCACCTCAGGACATAGCCTCTCAGCAGAGTTAGGGAGAGGCCGAAAGTTCCTTCTAAGCTAAATACTGTATTAAAAGTGATGCACGCCTGCTCCCGTTGGCACACATTTAACTGACCAGGTAGCTAGCTCTGGGGGACAGAGGAGCTGCCTTCATGCAGAGGGAAGCTCCAGCTTGGAAGCTAACAGAACAACAACGGTAAGAACCCTTGGCGTAGGAGAAGTAGAAGCACCAAGTTGTGTCACTCAAAATCCACATGAGAATAACCCACTACTGGGAGCACACTGATGTGAAGCAGTCCGACAGCACATCCTTAGCTCCAACACAAGTACCTTGAAGAACTGTAACTCCAGGCTACAACTGTGCTAGCATAAGGTCAGGTGCCACTAAAGCATTCAAGAAATAATAGTTGACCCAATCTTAAATACTATTTGGGGAGGTGAGGGAGTCCTCATAAGAATCTATATTGTTGCTGTCTCCAAACATGTTGCATCCATCTTAAAAAAAAAAAACAAACGAAATTCTTATTGGAGCTACCTGGTGCCCTTCTGAGTTAACAGCTATTTCTTACCGAACCCCTGGGGTCTGCACGCAACGCAGATCCTAACACTGTCCCCATGGACTTTAATACTTCTCTGAGTTAAGCTGGTTTCCCCTAGCTCCCACATCCCCATCTCTGATGTACCCTTGACCAGAAAACATACACAGCCTCCCATCCAAGATGCTGTCTCCCACACAGAGATACTCAGTCAAGCCTCAGTCAAGCCATGCACTGCAGCAAAAGCTAGCTGTCTGAGCCAGTCCAGCTCACTGTCCTTGCTGAAGATAGTTCTGAAAATAAACAGGGCACAGCTTACTATCCTGGCCTCTTTAGAAGGGTCATGACAGACCCTTAGCTACGTCTCTGTCCCCGAATTATGGCTGTATTTATTTCCCAGCCTTGCGGGCTCTTCTTCTGCAAAGCGGTCCCATTCCTCTAGCGGCATGTGCAGCGTGCAGCAATCCTCACTGGCTACTAGATGGGCCCACTCTAAAACCCAGCTTTTATCTTCCCCTTGCTCCCAGCTGGATGCTGCACAGCTGCACATCCCAGCCACATCTTCTCTGTCACCAACACCTTTTCACCCTCTCCCATCTCCCAGTTCCAAATCCCTATAGCCATCACCCTCATTTGCTGCTTTGTCTGATCACAGTCCTGAGCAGCGACCGGGCAGAACAGCAGTGCGTAAAGCCAAGACTGCCCGGCACAAAATACACACTGGCACCTGGTGGTCTTGCAATGATTTTTCTTCCCAACAGCCCTTGGTATATATCAGAAAAAGGCACTGGACTTGCAAGTCCTGTTCATCCTGCGCAAAACTCCAGGGAGACTGAGATAAGCTTTCCTACGTTTCATGACCTTCCCATTCGCATCTCCTCCCCACTGCACACACACTTGCCCCAGACTTTGGTAAAAAGGATATGACTCATATGCTGTGTCACAAGCAAGAAAAAACTAGAACGTGTCCCATTTCAGTCTGATTCTCAGAATAACCTCAGTGGGGTCGGTGTCACCAAAACCTTCTTAGACAGGACCCCAATTTCTTCTCCTCTCCTCCTATGCCCATCACTTGGGTGAAAGGAACGGGAGGGCAGGAGAGACCGCTCCTGGCATACTCTGAACCACGGAGAGCATCCTTTGCTCCGGCTGCAAGAGCTGCCTTAGCTGCACCGATGCGGGGGCGCAGACTGCTCTGGTGTCATTCCTGCCGCCACCACAAGTGGGAAATGTTGGGCCTGTTTTTCACACCTCTAATCCATCATTAGCACCACCTGAACAGAGACAGCAGCATCTGAAAAAGGTGTTTGCTGTAAACGAAGTGATCATAAACTTTTTCTTTTATTTAAAACAATGCGGAAAAGGCAGCGGAGTGAGTCCTGACGCTACTTGTTCTAAGGTAAATCACTGCGTATTGCACTATGAACTCAGCTGGGCTTCAGATTGCTTTGCTGATAAAGCAGGAGGAAACTGTGACTTACACCCACTACAAGTGTATCTACAGGTAAAGAATGAGATAACTAAATGCCCTTGGGGAGATATGAGAGGTATTTAAAGCATAAAAATTGCTTACCTTTCCCTTACCAGTTAGGCAGATAAACACAAATGTCTCTGTTCAATAGTGCCTGAAAGTCTGATGCAAGCCCTCAAAAGCAAAGGAAAGAAGGCTTAGAGACAACCATGGTGAAAGGATGTGCAAACCCAATGACAGAACATTCCCCATCAAAAATAAGCAGCTCCCGAGAACTACACGAGTTGGCAGAGATCATGGGCAAAGTGAGTGTGGGAGGGCAGCGGACTGTGCTTCTGTGCTGGACACAGAGGCCTGGCTGTTTCACAAGGGCATTCCCAGCTTAGCAGGTGCTGCGCTGCATTCAGACTTTCAGTCACGTGGCTGCTGGGATAGACACTGCTTACCGCATGCTAGGAGAGGGTGGGAGCAATTTGCTTTACTGTTCTTGCCAAAAGCCTCTATTAGTATATGTTATTAAAGCTCCAGAGAAGCAAAACATTCCTTAAACCACTTTATTAAAATCAGCAACACCCGAAACTCCCCCCAGTTGTTTATGGATGGCAGGGCTGAAGGAGGCAAGCAGCAAAAACAAAAGAAGAGCCAGAGAAGCCTTCACTTGCTTTGCAGTGTGATGGGCCAGGGGAGTCTCTGTATCACTTCAGCCGGCTGCTGACATGCTGCCTGCTTCACCCACAGTGCACGCCGAGGGTGAGACCGGTTTTCGATCTACAGATGCAAAGCGTTACTTAAGGACCAAGTATTGGTTTACCATCCCCCAGCACCATGAACTACCTTCACAGTCTGTAATACTTTCATCCCCGTGGCACCCCTGTAGCTATTTAGGTACTTTCCTGATGGTAGCACGGAAGCACACGCAGCATCTGCAACTTACCGAATGCGCATGTGGAGGCAGAGACTTGCACCTGCATCTCCCGTGATCCAGACTCCTGCCCTTCTCACAGATCACTTCCTCCAGGGACACTGAGCCGGAGTAGCACTGGCTGCCTCCCAGACTCCTCTTCCTGACGCTACAGCCCCGATCCATGCTGCGGGAGAATGAAAATTTAAAGACCAAGGAGAGATTTAAGAGTAGCAAAACTGTCAGGTCATTACGTTTGAAAGTAACAACCGCTTTGTCCCTTGGGCTTATTTACTCGGCAAGTTGGGACGTGTCAGATCCTGTGCATGGTGGTCTCAGCAAATCAATCCATGCTTTTTTCCCTTTGCTGCTTTCTCACCCTTCGCACAGGCCAAATGAACTTCTAGCTCGTGTCTTGTACCCAAGTAGCTTGCTGCTTTGCAAAAGAGAGCGGTGATTTAGAAGGCCTACAGTTGGAGACGGACCCATGTTTGAGCTCAGGCTTCTGAAATAACAGGCCTCCTGAAGCAGATACAAGCTTCTTTTGTACCATCTAATTCCTCGGGATATGTGGAAACCCTTGCTTGGATTTCTTTGCTAGGGACCTGCATTAAATCATGTGGAATTGTGATTTTGTATTGTTTCTATTATTTATAATTTTTGCTTTCTGCAAAGGACCATAAACCTTGGGGGAATTCAAGGAGTGGAAAGGACTGGACTAAAGATTGTGTGCAGAATACGAAGATCGTGCAGGCCCTGATCTGCATCTTTTTGCATATACATCTGCCACTGCGCCATGGCAGAGCCCCCTGCTCCGAACACTCCTATACGGCTCAGGAGGGACACGGCAGTGGGCACAGGGGATCCAACTCTCCCCTACATTGCTGAGTTTTGGGTGTTTTTGATCTGAGTTCTTTCAAGAATAATGAGATGTTTTCTGCAGGGCTTTCTGCACACGTACCGATCTGCATGAACCTGAGCTCTAGATTAACAAAGATTACTTTTATGAGAAATAAAAGACAAACTTGCTGTTCAACATAACCCAAACACCTGAAATCTAAGTCAGAGCCTCAGCTCTGCATTAGCACAAGGTATGGTATGCACATTAAAGTCAAAGATTTTTTTATCATACACAGAGAGCATCTTTGTCAACACTGGACTATACATTTCCATGTCAACTAGACACTGATCACAGAAAATATCACTTAGTGTAATAAATTCTGTGTGTGACAGCGCACAGCTGAATTGCTGAAAGAAGAAGCAGCAAATAATGAAGCAATGCACGTTCTTAAACACGTGTATTCCAATGTTTTGAAGACAAAGGGAATTTGGCTCATATCTCTGTCATGGTTTCTTGCAATACAAATAGATACAACTATTTGTATTGAAGGAGAGAAGCACTCTCCCTTTAATGCACTTAAATTATGGATAATGCACACAATTTCCAGAAGTCCTGTGCCAGGCACGAAGAACAGATGGACGGCTGATATAAAAATCCTACGAAAATGCACGAAGTCTAATTCCCACGACTGCCAGGTGTTGCTTCATAAGTCAGTGCTCAAAATCGACCAAGTTAATTCTGCTACAATTTCATCTGCATGCACAGGAGAGGCAGGGGCCCAAATGCAACAGACGTCCCCAGATTCTCCTGTGTCACAGGAACCATGAGCCACTTGCGGTCTTCTCCAAAGCCTAGTGAAGTTAGGCCCAGGATTTCAACAGGCTCTATCCATATTGTGCCCATATAGAGTCAAGTGCCCCTGTGCTTTCTCCTCCACCCAGGGTTTTTTAACCTGAGAGTAATATTCAAAGCACATTTACATTTATGAGTTGCTGTTACTGAATAGCACATTAGCTTGTATCTCTTACCTTCCTCTTCGTATATATGACAGTACTTCTTACCAAATAAAACATCACGAATGGGAACTTTTAAGAATCCCATTGCATTCAAAAGACAAACACCTAAATACCCAAGGCCTAAATACCCAAGGACTCATATGGTCCAAGTAACCTAAGTCTGCATCCATTGAAGTCAACAGATGTTTTACTCTAGCCTGCAGCAGGGCTTGGACTTAGGCCAGAGCTAATTGGGAAAATCACAGTTCCCGACTTAATGATTAATTCTCTTGAAAAGCTTTCAGTGGAGGCATTCAATTGCTACATTTCACAAACATTTAATGGTTTAAAAAGCACTTGGAGTAACTCTACCTAGAATCATCTTACATATCCCTTCAAAGACCTTCCAGGCTGCAGTTTGAATATGGCACCTGAATTACAAGAGGGCACTGGACAAGTTTATAGTGGTACACCACACAGGTGTATCTTCCCTCTGCCTAAATGGACTGAGGAGGTCAAACCAGGGCAAACGTGCCCTGAGTAACAGGAGAGGAAAGCAAGGGCCGCAGGCTCCATCTTTCCTCCCAACCCCGTGAGACCTCTCACAGTTTCTTCTCAGTGGGGTGCAGCTCAGCCCTTGGGAGACCTCAGAACCAGGGTTTAAATGCTCCTCTGCAGCTCTCCCCTGTGCCCCATTCAAGGGAATAGTCTCCACACAGAGTAAACCTAGGTGTTTTCCTTCTGCATTGAGGCACCTGCTCTTGGCGCGAAGAGGGGACATCTGCTTTGGGCAGTCCAGAAAAGATGAACCTGAAAGGAACCATGCTGGACCATAAGGAAAGGGTCAGGGAGGAACGTGAGGGGCCACACAAGGCGGTCTGACTACACCTGAACTCCTTATGGTTTCGCTGAGGTCACGGCCATCTCTGTGCAGGCCTCAGAGCATGTGTGTGTCGATGTAAGGTCGTGTCCTTTGCCTGCGTCACTCCCCATTCTTCTTGGGAACAATCAGGAAAAAACTCCTGGTGTTTCTTGGCTCCTGCACACATTTTTCATGCACAGGGGAGCACCTAGTCCATAGAGAACATTTTTTTGCTGCTATAATCTTGATGGAAAAAGTAGTTTGTGATGGAGGAAGGAATTTAGGAGATGCCTGAGGGAGGAGAACTTTCAAATGTATTTGCACATGAGAAGTCGTGAACGTGCCACCAAAAAAGTCAAGAGAAGTATTAATAAAGCAAGGGGAAAGGGCAAGAGAATTTCCTGTCTTTCAGCAACCTGGGAGTCCTGCCTGCATTTCAGTGGGCCGGTTCACTCCGGTAAAGCCGGACAGCCTGAAAGGGTGCTGCTCTGAGAGCGGCAGCAGACACCACAGAAGTCATCCATGGGTAGTTAGAGCTATAAAATTACTTTTAGCTGGAAAATGAGAAGACACCATGCTTTAACTTCTAGCTGTTGGACATACACGGGAGGTCATGCAAGTGATACTCAATTATGAGAGCACATAGTGAGCTACGGGCACCGCTGCAGCAGGGCCAACTTTCAGCCTGCTTGGCAACCAGAGCAAAATCATATGTGACTTTGCTCAATCAGATCCTTTACACCACCAGCCCACGAACTGGTTTGCAACGTAACTACCAAATCCAGGTCTACTGCTGGCACCTACGTTCACTTAACAGGGGTCCGCACATCCAGAAGGGAAAGTTACGAGCTGTTGTTTTAGGCTACGTAAGCCAAGCTACACATGGTCATGCTCATGTAGGGGCTACATCGAGCTGTTCAGCTATAAAAGCAGAAGCGGGAAACCAGAACACAGCTGTACCAGAGGCTGCTGCAGTGAGATACGCATCTCCTGTGACTTTCCCAGATTTTACTCTGCCATTAGGGGAACTAGTCAGCTGTCCCCAAACATAGTTCTGGGTCCTGAACTTTATTTTGCTTTGAAACACTCTGTCCTGTTTCTTTTGACTTGTTTTACAGGATCAGGTTCGAAGTGACTGATTTTACAGGTTCATTAAGCACAGTGCCTTCTGCCAAGCTCAACTTGCCTTCGTCTTCTTGTTCACGCTTATCTTGACATTCATGGCTCTGCACACCACCACCACCACCCTGGGAATAAGGCAGCAAGGAAAATTAGCACAAACTCCTACTTGAAGGTTTTCACAGCCACCACTCTGTTACAGCCATCAGGTACCGAAGAATTTGCTCCTATGTGCGGACCCAGGACTGATCTCAAGTCGAACATGAAGATTAGGCCCCATAGCCTAATCAAACAGGAACTGTGCGTTTGATTATTTCCCTTGCTGGATAAGAAAAATAATAGTATAAAGACAGGCTGGCTATTCTTCTAGACCTGCGTTATTCACTGCAAGGGAAATCCTCAGCACTCACAGATCAACACCAACACTGCTAACATCAGTAAGGCCGCAATCGTTGAAAGCAGCCAAGGATGGGACCAACACATACCTAAGTCCTGCTCATCTGGACAGGGCAGACATGATGTCCCCATTCAGAGAAGTCCAGCTGCAGCATCTTCCTTCCCACCCTTCCCAGCAGCTCCTCTCCCTCCCCTGCCCATGTCTACAACGATGATAAATCCCAGCCTGCCAAGCTTCAGTGCTTGCACTGCTAGAGACAGACGGTAGATTAAGATGCCAAAGTCCACCAAGTGTCTTGCCAGAGCTACAAAGACTTGTACCCAACAAACCAACACTTTAGATGCTAAGAGTCTCCAAAACTCACAAACACAGATAAGGCCACTTGGGGGCCCTCTTTGTGTTTCTCTTCCTGAGTAGCATCCCTCCAACCAACACCCATGAACGTACGGTGCTGTAGCCTTAAAAAGAGGAGAAAAGGCACAGAACCATTAGCCAATTACTGCATGTCACTGCCTAATGGGTCCCTCAGGGTCCCCCCTTGCTGTCCCTGCCTGCCGCTGACTCAGCTCAGCCTGCCTCACCCACCCAATGGGTGGCTGCTGGTCTGCCTGGCTCGCAAAGCAGGGATGCACCCAAGTGCCCAGGTCCTCCCTGTTACGTAAAGCTGTCACAGCCACCTGCGAGGCCGATCTGTTGCCCTGCAACCTTTAAATTCTGAATTAGTATCTATTAAGACAGCTTCCTGGAACAGTGCTCATATTCAAATCTGCTGCCGGGCTCTGCCAAACGGCCAGCAGAAGTCAATAAAATGCAGTTCATCATGGGATTTGCCATAACAATGGGACACAAACAGACTTAGTCTTACGTACAGAAATGATGTCAAACGAATTAGCTTTGCCCGAGTTAGTCAGACGCTCTGACAAAGCACGGCCCTGTCCTCTCATGTCTCAGCCCTGGCTGTGCTTCTTGACAGATGGAGCTACAGAGAGGCATCTCTGCACACCAGCCTTGAACATGGAACACAAAGGAAGGGTTCTTGCATTCCCCCTCAATAAAGAAAACTCCAAACAACAATCCCAAGACGTATTTCACCGAGTGGCAGTGACAAAGCTTTAACTCCCACCCTGGATCACAACGGGGCTCCTTGCCTTGGGAAGCTGAAGGAGATGGCAGATCAATTTGCAAACAGCAACAGCTACTCCAAAGACTGGGCTTCCAGGAGCAATGCAGGTCTGAGGCAGCGGGTATGAGCACCCAACTCTGGGCTCACACACGTACCCTGCCAAGGAAGCTCTCCCACGCTGGCCACCTCAGGCTGGCTCTCCATCAGTCTGTCTCTAATCAGCCAACGGCAATGCTGCCATGCTGCACTTTGGTCAGTCGTGAGCAGGAAACGCAGCTTGGCATTTGAATATTGGGTATTCAAAGTACAGCGACCTGTATCTCTGCTTATTAAACGACGAAATACTGTTAAAAAGAAACGTTGCTAGCGAATCTCTACACGGAAGGTTGTTTGACAACGTTCACCAGATAAATTCAACATGAAGTTTTCATTAAAAATTAGCATTTAAGTGACTCAATGTTAGACATGGAATCAAAACCTCCCATCTGAATACCTCTGACCTTTTTACGAGCTGGCAAACTGAGCTCCAAGCTACAGCTGAATTTCACAGGTGGCCTTATTTCCACAAAAGGGCAAAAAAACCCCAAACCATCAGATGGAAAACTCCCTCAAAACGGCTATGCAAGACATGACTCAACTCCCAAGTTCAGCTCATGTTGAACTGCTCCAGAGAATGAGCACTTAAAAGAGTTTTTACCCTATTGTCTGTGAAATTTTTTCTCACAGGCTATTTTTATATTTAAAAAAAAATAAAATTAGAATTTTAATTTGACTTGAACAACCTAACAATCAGTTTGGATCAGCTACACGACAGGCTCTATGTTGTGATGTGAACTGTTGCTTCTACGTAGACTTAATAGCAGGACGTGGACCATGACTAATCTTTAAAAATCAGCTACACGAAAAACTCCATGACAAAAGTCTTCTAAGTGTTATGCTTATTTTTGGGTGTCACTGACTGCTTACATTTTGATTTCCGTTTCTATATGAACCTTTATCAATTTGAAGCCTTCGCAAGACGGACAAAAAGACTTAGACTGTAGGGCTACCAGTTTCTATCCTTCCATTAACGAGATGTCCACCAAATGGCACCTCGGCTCTCTTTCCAGGCCTTAGGTGTCAGCCCTCTGCTGTTTCCCTTAAATATAAAGGCAAAACGTTGGTCTGTAAACAGGAGAAAACCCTAGATCCTGGATGGGTAAGCCAAGGGCCCGGGGTTCATGCCAATGCCTGGCTTGATGCAACTTAGGAAAAGCAACTTGCCCTTTTCTGTGCCTCTCTTTCCTCCTCTATCATTTCATCTGGTCTCCTAGAACAGGGGCATTCACCTCTTCTTTTTGCAGTTATCTACCCTCTCATTTATGGGTCTGCCTACCTACACAGGCTTACATACCCAGTCAAATTCTGCTCTCAACCAAAACCGGTCTGCGCCCCAGCTTCTAACCCCAGCAGCCACACGAGAGCCTGCTCTTCCCATCTGCACAGCAACTAGCGAAAGGGGTCTGGTGTAACAGCGCTCCCAGCGACAGCAAAATAAACCTTTTCGTCTTCTGCACAAATCAGTGGTGTCGGCTGTGCTGTGATGCCTCCTTCAGCTTGCTAAAAGCTGCTTCTTACAGAGCCTGCTGTTGCTCCCATTTAATTCAGCGAGAGTAGGAGCAGCCCAAAGTCTAGTCATAGTATAAGATGGTATTTATATATCAGGGTAATTAATGACTACTTACACTGACTTTTTAATGAGTATCTGCATTTTTTTTTTGTTTGTTTGTTAACTGGGTCGTAAAGAAGGAGTCCCAAATGATTTCCTGGATTTATAGTACAATAGAGACCTCTACAGGCGTTTCCCTCTTCAGAGCAAGCCTAACGAGCAGCCACGCATCACTGCAAATGCCATCAGAGCTCTGCAACGCAGAGAGACCACAGAGCACTGAGCTGCGCAGACTGCACTTTCAGTCTCTCAGTTAGCAAGTCAAGTCGCTCACTGGTACCTCTGGGCCACTGAAGTGACACCTTGAAATGCAAGCAATACCAGTGCATTTTTCCCGACTCCTCATTTTTCATGTTTCTTTTTCTAGAGGCTGGATCCAGCTACCCTCCTGCCATGAAGCTGTTCAGTTCCGTGCCAGGAGCTACTGCAACGAGCAGGGTTATTGAAGACCATACCTATGATGGGCTGGAGTTGACTGAATACAGCCTTCCGATTCTTTACCTGCATCGTGCAAATTGTCTAATTTCAAACACTTAGATTTTATCATGATCTTTCTGTGAATAGCTCCAACCGTTAAAACACAAAACAAAAAAAACTTGCACTCGTCATACAAGATATAGAGTTGAAATGAATACTCAAAAAGAAACTCTTGTTGTTTGCCATCAAACTTCCATTTTACCAAGACTAAGCCCTCATTGCCCTCTCTCAAAACTGCTAGTGTGTTATCGATCTACTAGAGAACCATTTCTTAAAAGAACGCAAAGGAGCAGAAAAATGATCTATCGGCTACAGCACTACGAGCAGGTTTGAAAAGTTTGATGCCTCTCCTTCATGTGACTTTAATCCCTCGCTGTCTTAGTTCTCTACAGCACGTCCTCCTCAAAGCACCGCCTTGCTTCGCAGGGATGCTCTAAAGACAAATCCATTAAGGACTGCAAGCTTCAGGGGTCATGTGAGCTATTTGGAACTTAATAATTAAATGTATTATTTTGCTAAGTTAGCCTTCTCTCTGTGGGATGCCTTTCCAACTACAGTGTATTTCACGTAGCAGAAATTCAATATAACATATAATGGGTGTAAAGAATGACAAAGGTAGAAAATATTGCCGAGAGCCATACGATTTTTGGGGGGTTGATTTTTTTGTTTGTTTGTTTGTTGTGTTTGGGGTTTTTTTTTTTGCATGAAGTTCAGAGTCACTAGCAAGTAACCAGTTTCACAGCTAGTTCTTAGGACACACCTGAGTACTTACACTCTGACCGTACGGCAGTTAGCCTTGTGCTAGCCACATGAACACAAATGAGTCTTTTACTTTTAATATGCACTAGAAGGAGCTGGACTTCCATAGTAAGTGGGAAGGAATAGAAACCCTGCTGTGTTATTATGCAAAACATATTCTTAGTCACTGAGAATAAGAGAAAACCTTCTCTGATAGCAAACTGTCTCCAACCTACCTGCCTGGCACCGGACCTCTAAGACCTTCTTCAGGAGCCTCTGGCACTGTCTGTAGTTGCTGGCTGGCTATTGGACTAGACGGGCCAGTGGCCTGGCTGCTCCTCTGTCCTTGCAGCTCAGATTGCCGAATCGGCCGTGTGCAATCATGGGCGCCTCTGTTAATCAAAAGCGCACCCTACCAGGCAGGCAGGACAGGGACACTGCATACTCTGAACATCAGCCATCATCAGTACAGTTCCTTACACTTCCTCCCGAGATTAAAAGCAGTATTTTGAAAGGATAGTCATCTTTTCCACAGGCTTGCATCTCGCCATTTTAAATAGACCTTGCTGGGATCAGGTAAACTGCAGGCCACCCACGCACTTCAATAGAAAATGGCTGTCGAATTCAGGGGAGATATTCAAGTCACTGTCAAGCACCAGCAACAACCTACACCTGCATGGTGACTGCAGATGCCAGTGAAGCAGGTAGAGGTCTGGGTGGCTTAAGGGCAACTAGGCTTGAGAGATGCACTGCAGGAGAAGCCTGTGTCGTTCCACCAGCCGGGATCATACCCAGGGCAAGCGCTCTGTCCTTTGGAAAGGCAGGTCCCAGTATTTAACGTCTCTCTCTTGGCCCCGCTGAGCTGGTGCCCCAACAAAGCTGATGCAGGACTGCTTCAGAGCCACACAAACACAGGGTCTCCTCTTGAAATGAGTGGTTTTGGCACGTGCAGCTCATAGGAAGCAGAAGCTTATGACTCTTAATTATGCCATGACAGAAGGAGTCTGAGCCTGATAAATGAGCCAGGAAAGATGATCCTGATCCTCTGACAGGCCAGTTCTTCAAGAAATTCAGCACAGTAAGCAGCAACACACCATACTAGCCCAGTAGCATCTGTCACTTATCAAGGCAGGGCTCAGCACAGCTGACTCCACGAAGCAATCTGAGGCAACACAGACTTCCTCCGACAGGCCACTGCATCAAACAGCAGAGTGATTCATGCATGCAGTGATGCCTCAAACACAGCTTGGGCCTGATGAAATCCCTTAGAACTGCAATGACAACACTCTTCTCCCACATGGGCTACCATCTGTAAACACTGAGACTGACGGAGAAAGCTGTCATCTGTGTTGATGCTGCCAGCCTTGGATATCTAAGAAGCTGGTAGCCTGCTCGGAGGTTGTGCCTCAGCACCAAGGGCGTACAGCACCCAGGTGGCGAGAAACCCGTTTCTGGAAGCCTCACTACCACTTGGAAAAAGAAAACTAAAATAAAGAGAAGACCTCCTTTTCCTTCCTTCTTCCCATCTTCATCTTTCCATTTTATTCTCACTGCACCCTTAACACAAAGTCTCTTTTTGCATGGCACAGACTCATCTGGTGTTTCGCTCTCAAGCTTTTCTTTCACTAGCAGAAAAATCTCAGCAAACGTTCACTGGCAGACCTTCCAAAGCTGCCTTGGACCAGAAAGTAAACTAGAAAAAAAACCCCAAACCTGTACTATTTAGTCTCTTGTTAAATTGTGGCCTTGAAACAAACCTTCTTTTCTAGTTACGTTTAACTAAACATTAAAAAAAGGAAGTCACTGCGTGTTTCTATAGGTACAGGTGTCTCGATGCAATGAGTAAATACTTTTGAAGAAGCACTTGCATATTCTGCAAGGCACCTGACTGGCCACTGGTATGTAGAAGGTGTCAAAAAAGTCAGTAAGAGGACATGCAAATGGTTAAAACCAAATGAAATCCATCTCTCCCCGACAGCCTTCTTTGGACAAGCGTAAGTCTAGTTGTTCAAACTCCTGCCCTTAGAACTCCTTTAACAACTGCACGTACAACCTGAGTAAGTTACGTTACTGTGTGTGTCTGCTCGAAGACACAGCCTCTGTGATGCAGAAGGGTTGGTCCTCTACAAGTGAAAGCAGCGCTCGCAATGTGCATGCAGGAAGACTCAACTCACTGCGGAAGAGGAAATTCACTCACACGACAAAAGCGTTGAGGCTTTTCGTCCTTCGGCCTATATCGCTTTAAAATTTTCTCAGAGATCGAGGAGAAAGATCTCTCACCTGTGTTTTTCTGAGGACATGCATGTTTCTAACAGGTATTTCCGTTCAGCCCGTCCGGTGTGTGCAAGGGGTGGAAGGGTATTTTTTGTGCGTCTGTGTGTGGATGCGCAGACTGTAATCCACATCTAAGTGCACTCTCACTACATACATGAGACACAGAAAATGTTAGGGCAAGTACCGAAAGCTGATTTGAAAATTGTGAAGAGCACAAGTTGTCTCTCAGTGGACACTAAGAAAAAGTCATAAGAATGGAAAGGAGCAAACAATACAGAGATCTGAAGATTTAACTCGAGATGAAGAAAACAAAAAGGGTGAGAATTTGAAAGTCAGCTCAGTGCCTCCTACAAAACGCTCATGTCGATGTACAGAGGAAAGGACCGCTGTCTGCCTCCATCCAGCTCCTCACCAATGATCGTTTCTGTGCATGCATGTATCGCTTGCTCCAGTCAGTTGCACGAGGACTCCAACCAAACAGTGTGTGACATGTTGTTTTATTTATTGGTATCAAATGGAGAGCCAAGATGACTCACCTACTGACCAGGATTCCCCTGTGTGAGAAGCTCACTGAACTTCAGACCACTGGAGTGCCAAATGTATATTTACCCTTTCAAAACCCAGACTTTCATACACACTTCAGCATTATCATTGTAGTCTTACAAATACACAGGGTTTTTTCAACAAATGACATGCATCCTGTAGTGAAAATTGACTCACGTAACAAAGAAACTCAACTTCCCAGCAGGGCACCTAAATTTAGGAGCCTACATCATCCCATAAAAATCGCAAAGTACCTAACTGCCTTTTTCTTGTAGATGACTAAGCATAGCAGATGTGTCTACAATGTGCAACAGTCGAAATAAAAATCTCTCAGAGCCACCTACAGTCTCAACAGCACTGGCAAACACTCCAACTGTCAGCGAGAAGTCACAGTTAGCGCCGGCATCTTCAGAACCATTTTTCTTCCCTTTTCCTTGAACAAAATCTTTTTACCTTTGTGATTCTTCATAGACAAGATGAAAAAAAACAAGCATCTGTTATGTCATGTGTTTGTCTGGGGTGGAATAAAATCCCTACGGTCATTTCTTTCTTATTTGACTGGTCTCATTGCGCACATAATATGAGAATGGAATAAAGAGAGTCTGTTTCCTGGGCAAAGCTATACTCAAGTTTCACAACAAAATTCCAGCTTTGCTAGCAACTGAAGCCTTGTACTGAAATCACGGTGCAGCAAAGTAACGTTCTGCCTGAAGTTCCATGAATCTGATGAGCTGCTGTATGATGTTAGCCAAGAGTAGCGTTCTTTGTCATGAGCACACTCAATAATCCATTTTGAGAAGGGTGTCCAATTCCTTTGCTTATGAAAATAATAAGAACTTGCTATGCTCAGAGGTGTCACGGTCTAATTTTTCAGGAATTGCTTACTCTCTATTCCTAAGTTTAAGTAAGCTTTTGAGAACCATCCATTTTCCTCAGTCCAAAGCATTTTATGATTTTGTCCTTTATGGCAACAGAAGCCTATGCTTTGCTTAGCACATTGAAGATAACTGCTGTGTTGCAAGAGGGCTGTTTATCCACACACATAGGCAGCAGACACTGAAATCAGAACCCAAACGGTTTCTTGTCAGCACACGATGTTCAGAATACAAATCCACTGTGAGACAGGTTGTGCTTTTCCTCCAGAGGAGAAAAAAGAAGAAAAGGAAAAAAAAAAAAAAAGACAGAAAAGACGAGAGCACAACACTGTATTAGGGCTTGAAATGACTGAAAACAGCTAAAACCAACCAGTCCTCCCCTCAGCAAATACCACCCACAGGGGAGCGTTAGGAGGTCTGCAAGTATCCTTAGCTGTTCGGACCTGCTCATCTTGCAACCTTGACTAAAAAGAAGTCTTTCTTCAGAAGCGAATGGAGCCCGTCAGTTCTGCAGGAGTTCCTTTTATGTACTCGCTCTGTCATTCCCTTTATTTCACCTCAGCAAGGCTGTGGTACCTGCCAGATGGAGCGGAGTGGCCTTCCCAGCAGAACTTCGTCTTGTTTACAGGCAAACTGGTAAGTGTCCCAATGCCAGATCTTCACAACGCCGTCTCTCCCATGCAGACTTTGTAGGGTGATTTCAATTTCCTGCATCTAAAATGGACAACATGATGTGACTTCAATTAGGCAAATCTAAGACCACAGCAGTCTGAACAGAACCTAAACCTAATCGCCTCATTTAGGCGGCCCCAATGAAACCCACGTTTCAGTCAATCGCACCATTTCACCCAGCTGGCAGATCAGATAGCAGAGCTATAGAGTGTCAGCTCCTTTAAGATCACACCGCAGATCAACAGCAGGCAAGAACACAGTCCCAATGCCCTCAGAACTCCGCACACCATTTCTTCCTGCCCACTGTCATTCAGATGAATGTAATCAGAAGGTTATATATGTCCCGTACCTCTTTCTTACGTAGTAGTAGATGATAGCAAGTATCCCACTTGTCAGTATTCCTACACCAATTCCCACAGCAATGTAGCGTTCGTAAGAATTATGTGCGTATGAATTTAATGTTAAATGTTCACACCTCTCTCCGTTATAACCTGCAAGGCACCTACAAAATAAATACACACCATGCAAAAATTATTCACAACTTCTTACACTTCATATTTCAGAAACACATGTTAGTTTTCACCAGTTTTGAACAATTTAGAACAATTCTAAATGAGGATGGACTGAACCTTGTGCTCTGTCTCTGGTGCTCTTCACTCTACCAAGACGACCAGTTGCCCCAGTTTATCTAGTTTAAAGCTAGCTCAAGTACTGCAGCCACAGCAGCAAACGCAGCCTAAACACACCCTCATCGCAGAGGGTGTGGACAAAGAGCACTGTGCTCTGATGATCCTTAGCTGGTATAATGACTCCAAAGGCCAAAGCTGCCCAGTATGGACCCTTGAAAAATTTAAGGGCACCATAGTCCGGATTGTTGTGTAAGCAGTTGCGGAATAAGGGAGCTGCAGCTGACATCTCAGAAGATCCTGCGCCATTCGTTGTTCCCATGGTGAAAAATCTGCTTATTCCTCTACTACTTACTCCAGCACCAGTTGTGATTTGAGAAGCCATCACAGCAGTGACCTACAAGGCTGTGACTTTGCCCTTTCCCTTCCTCAGCATTACACTAGCACAGCACTACTGCCTCGTTAACAGTCCTGAGCCACCACAGCACTCAAGCCTGTGCCAAACATTAAGCCTGCAAATACCTGTCTGGCACTTGAAAACTGTGTTCTGCTAAAAATCAGTAACATTACATTAATAACACGTAGCAGACAAAGAAACAATGCTACTGTTGTTATTTTCTTAGGATACTTATAAGCAGTATTCTTTACTTGCATATGGGTTTCCTCAGTTCGCTGTGGAAAGCACAGAGCCCATTGATACAATAGCTGTGGTGTTCTTCAAGACAGGTCTGCATAAGCTTCAAGAGCTTTGGCTGCTCTGTGTAGTCTACTGTGAAAGGGGAAAAAATCATGTTATATTTAGAAAAAAAAAATCATTTGAATATATTTTCACAACTCGAGTTGAAAAGACAATGCCTGCAGAAGACACTTAATACGTGTATTTACTGCGATATGTTTCACGAGCAGATTCAAACAGCGCTAAGCAGAACAAGCTTCTACGACATTCCAGCATAGCTTTAGAGAAAGCACAAACTATAAATACATTATTCGCTCTTGAGAAGCGTGTATAAAAATGATTATGGGAGATTCATCCAGGGTAACATCAGCACTATCCAACCTGCAATCCAATCAGATAAACCATCCCAGGAATATCAGGGGTTTAGGACACAATGAGAGCATCGAATTATTCTCAGGATGCTTCCCATTCTGAATTCAAATTATTAGCTATTTTCTTTTTTCTTTTCCCCATCACAAGACAAACTACTGCATTTCTAACATTCCTGCCTGCCAGCTCTGCAGCTATGAGCGAGCAATCAATGGTGCGATTGCTCCCTCCATCCATTCTCCACGGTCTAATGTCAGCAGAGTGTCTGATTACGCTTGTAAGCACCCAAGACTGCCCGGATGGTCTTCCCGTGCAGAAGCATGGTCCACAGCTACGAAGCTTCTGAACTTGCACAAAATTCTATGCGTCCAGGTCAGTAAGCATGCTTCTGCTTTGAAAGCACAGAAAACTAGTACCTTATTCCAGGACACCAACCATGGCGGCTCACATGGGAATTAAAGGAGAAGTCAGAACTGTCCTTGGGGATCTTAGATCAGTGCTACATACTGACAGGAGAGTGACTGAGCCCAGGAGCGAGGCACCCTGCTGTTTAGGAGTGCAGAGGCCGGCGTGAATCTGTAACTTGGGAGCAGGGGTGCGGCAAGCGAAGAGAAAGCTCAAAAGCTTCACCATCAAAGCAAGTATCTGTTTGAACTGGTCTCTCTACGCAGTTACAGGAATCGCTGATGGGGTGGGGTGTCCAAGCAATGTCTTACTATTTCAGGGGACTGTTTTAGCGATGGCTGAAGGAGCTTTCCTAATGCAGTGTATGTCAACACCAGCTTTCAGTTACGACCACAAGAAAAATATCATCACGCAGGAAGGTGACATGGTCTGCTCAGAGTGAGTAAACAACGGTACAGCAAGCAGAAACCTTCCTTTCTGACTAAGTGCTGAATCAAGGTCTGGAGATATTATACTGATGGAACCATTGTCACAGCCGTCCTGTGGGCAACTTGAGATCGCACGACACATTTTTCAGCAGTAGCACCACCAACCCCCTAAACTCCCCATCGAATTCTAGTTTGAGTCATTTAATGGCAGGAAGCCCCCCTGTGCACTCAACTAAGATTTTTTTCTTTGTCCTTTATGCACCTTCATCACAGAAATGACAAGCGATGGTAAACAGCTGCTCTACTCTACGCCAGCACATTAGAGCAATTCACAACTTCAGTTTTGAATCATGTGGTTTGGACACCTAAGAGGCATGATGCTATCACTGTTACTCAGATCAAACAAAGCTACTTTGGAAATAGTGCCCTCTAAAACCTGACAGAGTAATCAGGCTTCCAGCTTATCAAGAGACTAAGACAGAACAAGTGACAATTCAAGTCTGCTTGAAAAAGAACACGTTGGTTCACTACGCTTCCTCAGGAAAAGCTACAGAGGTAGAAAAAACATGTCTTGCTTTAAAATGAGCTTCTTTGGGCTGAGAAAAGGGTGACTTTTCCATTCTCATAAGGAAAAACCACAAGTTTCTCTTCACACCATGGAGATAGTAGACCTAAAGCTAGTAACACAACTCTAGAAACTATGAACCAAATCCACACTTTTGGCCTAGCAATCAAGCAACAATACATACACACCAAAGGATGTGCTGAGACTGAGGCCCCATCTCTGTCGCACACTTCGATACGGCACGGGAGTACCCAAAGCGGTTCACAGACCAGATGTGTGTGCAGCGTCACCTAGCAGTGAGCTCTATGCTGCCACAGCTAGGCTGTACCCATATACTAAAACCAGAATGGTATCTCTGCTATAGAAAGCCCTGTGTAGGGCAGATGTGCCCATAGCCTTGAACCACGCACTCTGCAAGGGAAGAAGTTGGCGCTGGCTACACAAGAGCTCTAGTATCAAGCTCTGGCTCTTCTCTGGCTGCCTCCGGGAACGCTGCTGACAAGCTCTGGGGACAGGCTTGTTGGTCGAAAGCACAGTCAGCACAGGACCAGGCCTTGGAAGGACAGATTTAAGGAAGAGAAGAACTTAAGAAAGGACAGATTTCAGGAAGAAAAGCCAGATTTTATGACAACAGAGGGATGATACTGTTTTCTGCACAGGAGGACTGTACCATGCTCACTGCTTGGGAAAGCACAATGGACAACAAAGCATGTGCTAAACACAGCTGCAGGGCTCAGTGTGCCAAGGAGATCCAGGATGCAGGAGACCTGCAAAAGCCCATTTTCACTTAGGCCTAATGTACCTGCAGACCAGCTACCAAATCTCTGCAGTTAAGAGTTTCAGAAAACAGGCAAGAGCACATTTACGCTCCCCCTGTGCCTCTCCTCAAACACTTAAGCACCAACTGTTTTGAATCACCATTTCAGCGCAAAGGGGGCTGAACAGTGCACTATGAAACTGCTAAGCTTAACCACTCAACAGGACCTTTTAACGTGCGTTTCCTGCTGCCCAAAGTACCACTCTTCTACTGTGCCCTGAGGAGATGTCTACTGCACACGTTTAATATTTCACTTGTATCTCTGTCATACAGGGGAAAAAAAAATAAACGAGGAAGGTACAAATCTACACAGCAGAGGCATGAAATCCCCAGCCACCTCTTCTTACGCTTCCACCAGATGGATTCAAGCAGCCAGAACATCCCTCCTCATTTACCCCACCGCTGCCGAGAGGTGGCAGCCTTCCATCTACCACCGTCAGGAAGAAACCTCCCTTCATGCAGGTACCCAAAACCTCTTCCTCCGAGTGCCATGTAAGTCAGTACTGTCATCAGAAGCAAAGGTCAGCCTAGAGCAGAAGCCTGCCTAGAAAGCGTTCCAGACAAGTATCTTGCTGCGCAGGCGACAAACGAACAATACATTCCTCCCTCATTGTCAGGAGCAAGAGCTTTGTCCACTGTGGGTTGCAAGATCAGATCTTAAATGTACACACAAAAATCCTAAGTGCTAATTATTTTGACATTGCAAAAGTACAAATTACTTCTGAAAGAATGATGAGTCTTGAAAACAAAAAGAACGATTTCTAACCCATCCCAGAGCATTATGCTAATTCATATCACATCATCCACCTAGATACTAAATAAGCTGTTGAATAAACACATCCATGTGCCCTTTCATGTCATGTGAGGAAAGAAAAGCATGCTGTGTAAGCACTTGACAGTTGCCTGCAACTGAGTCATTCAAACAGATACACTTGGCAAGATCTGACATGAAATCAAGACTACAGGTACTTGGAAGCCTGGGCATGCCAAAACCGACAGACCGGCAACAAAAAGAGTCAGCCACTAAGACCACGACAGCTCAGCCTTCAAGTATGGTGCGTCGGGGAGGAACGGGAGAGTCAGAAAGGGGAGGGAGCGAAGGGGTCAGCCCCAGGTTCCGGGCCTCCCTTACAGGCTGCATGGAAGCAGCAGCTCATGCCAATGAAGAGATCTCATTTTTTTCCCAGGTACAACCAAGCCCTTCCCTTCTCCTAGCTGCCCGTTTTGCTACGAAGGCTCCCCTCCAGCCCAAAGAGCATCAGAAGTTCTTTATCCCTGCCCTGTCAGCTCCCAGCTAGGCATCCTCTCCATTACTTTTCCCCCCCAGCTAATCACCAAGCCTAACGTTTCCTAGTCCCAGCACTGGTGACAAGTAAAGCCTATGTAACTTAAAATAAGGAAATAGGACATTATCTTGTAAATAGGAGGCAAATGGATTGAGCAAAAATTAATGGTTTTCCACAAACTGCACCTCAGTCCCCAGAGAACTTGCAATCCCACAAGAAACTGCCAGTTCCTCCAGTGGTACTTAACCAAGAATTAATTTTCTTAGGATTCAGTATTACTGAACCTCGGTTATAAACCTTACTATAAACTTGCACAGGACTAGGAGCTACAAGAAGATTTCAGAGAGATACAGCCAGTTTCTTTGGTGACCTTTTACGCATTTCTTTTCAATCTTCTTTCTTTCTAAACGCTGTTCTCTAACTTTTCAGTGGTTTCATAGAAGGTCCACCACTTTTAACTAGCCGTGTAAACGTGTGCTTGTATGTTTGTGAATTTGCTTCTATCTTTGAGGGGAACACACTCCCAACTAAAAGCGCTAGTATCTAGTTGATTTGCACAGCCACAGCTAGCATAAAGGTACACGGGACAATTACAGACATGGCTGTGTCCCTGTAAATAAGCCTCTTATTTGTTAAAACATGACCCATAACTCCCGCTTTCTAGAAATGGTACAAACAAGTCACAACATATTTCTACTTCATTATACTCTTGTTTGCTGTATGCAACTCTGGAAGAATCGCGTCACAGAGAAATCCACTAAAGCACACTGCAGCACTGCACTGATAAATCAAACTACTACAGTAAAAAATCAACATTTTGACCACATAAATATACGTGTGTGTGTCTATATATGTTTTATATACATATATATGAAACCCACATATATAGTGTATGTATGGATGAATGTACATATAACACTGTACCACTGTGAGAAATTAGACAACAAAAAGAAAAGTATGACTAGTTATGAGAAAAATAAAAAGCTTATGGATCTACTAAAAAAAGCTTCTAAGACATCCTGTGATGAATTAAAATTAACACAAGATGATTCGTATGCATGTTTACGTTCTTTTTAAAGTACAAAGACATTAATAAGTATCACAGTTAAAATCCTTTCCTCCTTTACTGACCTGCCAAAACCTCAGTTCCAGATCGCACAGTTCTCCAAAAGTAATGACATCATTAGCACCTGAAGTAACATCAAGAATGCACCTTGCAGGATAAACACAGCGCTCTGGTCTCAGATGTTGGCAGGTAAATAGCTTGAGTTCACATTTCAGTCAGAAAAGAAAAAGAAAGAAAAGAGAGAGCTAGCACTCTGAAGAGGGCTGTGGAAGCTGCGATAGCCGAAAGCAAAACTGCAACAAAGAAAGAAACTACTGAGTAACAGTAATGAGAGGCATCACTTGAAGTTATGCTTGCTGCATTCTCACTTGTGTGCATAAAGATTCACACTGAAGACAGCTAGAAACCAAGCACTCGTTAAAAGTAACAGAAATGGCCATCAGAAACTCAGTTCATCTACCCCAATTAGCCTTAAATTATCTTCTTCAAATTATAACTGACTTTGGACAAATGACCCTTTAGCTGGTCAACGCTGAGCCTACACCAGCTGAGTGGCAGCTATTACTTTAGAGAGGTTCTTAAGCCTCCATGAAGGAAGCAGCTCAAAATTCAATAGTGTCCAAGTGACAGGAGCATTATAGCAGCTATTACCGTAATAGATTTTGTTTTTTTTTTTCTTTGGGTTTTTTTTTGTTTTAAGTGACAGATTAATAGAGACAAACAGAACAAAAAGGAAATACCTTCAGCGTTGTTTTTTGTCCAATTATTCCACAAGTCTGTACTGAGGGATGAAACAGTAATAGCTGACTCTTCACTCAGTGCCCCCATTGCTGTGTAATGCAAATAGATGCTTACTGTAACAGAAAAACTCAGTATATCTATTCAAGGTTCATTTCATCCAGGAAACATGTACCCACTTAATACAATTCTGGTATGATGCAGCAGTATAATAAAAAAATCATTTAAAACATTCTTGCCTCAAACTTCCTTTTGCCAGTGTAATTACGATTGTGAGGAAACAAACTGTTGTTTGCAAATTTCCAAAATACACATCCATTCTGTTCTCCCTACCATTATCTTATGCAATTTACGACACAGATACCTGTAACATACTACTATGTTACACCTATTTACCGCTCTAAGTAGCTTCTTTTCAGAGAGTCTAAATTATACCCTATCAGCTAAAATTTCATCCAGGTTTAAAATGCTAAAGTAATTCTGCTTCGCAATGTCTTTGCATGCTTCCCACCCCTACCGCTTATTTCAGAAAGAACGAGCTATTTTTCAACAAAGCCTTGTACCTTACCACATTGAAAAGCCTCCTCCAAACCTACCTTTCAGCAAAATATAGATTAGCATTCCAAATGCCATGGCAAGCAGCTGCTTTAACACCTTCTCAACTCTTCTTTCCGGATGGCTCGCTTGCTCTGCTTATCTGTGCTCCTGTGTTTTCTCTTGCACTTATATGCCATGAAGCGTCATCTGCTGTTCTCACCAATCAAAAAAAGGTGCATCTGGCAACAACCTCAACCCCCAGGGCAACCACACATTTATTTAGGAAACTGCTATTATCTAGCAATGGAATCGGGTTTTCTTTTGAAACCCTGGTTTCCTATTACCTGTAGGCATAATTGTGCATGCAAAGATACAGTTTTAAAGAGAGACCTGGTATCTGCCAGAGCAGATCAACCAAATACAGCAAAACAGAGGTGAGCAAAATGAAAAATGGCATATTGTGAAAAACGTGATCTTTCTTTCCCTTAGCAATGTAGGTCTTGTGTTAATTCCAGGAGGATAGTCACCATTCACGAAGCTACTCTGGAGTTCAGGGTGCGAGGACCAGCCCCTGCTTTGCTCGTGTTCCCTCCTTGGTCCTCCCTGTACCTCAATTCCCTGCCATCCAGAAGAGGAACTTTGAGAACTGCTACTGCTGAGATTAGGAAGTGATCAGACACACAGATAATGGACGATGTTCTCCATCAGTGGCTGCCAGCAAGAGGCCTTTGATCACAGGCTCCGGCGAGCCCGAGGGGCATGCTAATCACTTTGCACTCAGCCTTCCCGTGTGCACAACACTCTGCAGCAGGGCAGGCCACCAACCCTGTGCAAGGCCTGGAAGGAGCTACGCGTGGTTGTGCGGGGCAGACATCAAAAGCTGGCACAGCACAGGCACCGAGGAAACACAGGTAAACTGTTGCCTCCTATATGAGGCGATCCCTTCATTACTGCTGCCACTGCGCTGCCATAAAAGCCCATCTCTGCCTTTTCAAGGAAGTGGGTATGCATAATGAGAACAATCATACTTTTTACGTAAACTGTTTGTAGGTCTCTAAGACATACCTGTCATACACATTTCTCATACTAAACCACTCTCCACAGCCCCAAACACTGTCCAACTTCCTTGGTCGCAGGTAGCTTGTAACGAGTAGGACTGGTCTCTCTAAAGGGTACTTATGCAGCCAGACATACTAGAGCAGATCATCAGAAACGTCCGGTTCAATAATGTACACACACATCAACAACCCAACTCCGACCGAAGGAGAGCTACACACTTCACCCCAGCAACAACTTTTGCTTTCTCAACTGTGAGCTCCAAGCAACAAAAACATTTCACTATTTTTATATTTTAAAACCAAAAACCCGATAAATGCTTTAAAAACTCCGGTCAGCTCAAGTTCTCCCTCTACGCTGCGCTTTCCTCAGTGACCTGTAGGATTAAATCTAACCACTTCACATGTTAAGGTAAAAACTCAAGCTAGTTATGCACATTTTAATTATGTGTTTTCCTGCTCATGGACTGCATTCCAGGAGGCTTTTCCCTTCCTTCGCTATCCAGAATTGCTGCATGCCTGCACACTGATCGAGTGCAGCTTGCGCACTCCCTGAATCAACAGGAGTGTTTATGCCTACCTGGATAACCTCTGCCATCAGTCCCAAGCAGGGCTACGTCTCATGAGCCTTCCTTTCAACACCCATCTACACAATGGGAGCTTAATCCGGCTTGAATCCGAGCTGTGGCTTTGTCATTAGGCAACACAGCTGGGTGCGGTAGGCCTGCGAGAAGGCTTCAGTGGATAAGGCCATGCCTCTGTCCGCCACAAGGTGTGCATGCTTGGACCGGACCTGACCAGGTCTGGAACACCAGTATGCTTTTCGGGTTGGTAATAGGCCCTTCCCTCTGGATGCTCCTTCTGGATGTTGTCCCAGTGGAGAACACTCTCACAGATGTGTCTGGCAGCTCTGGAAATAGCATGCCGTTAAGCGAAACCTCAGTCTCGCTGGCTTTTGTGTAATGCTAACCCATCCACCATAGGTGAAAAGAGAAAAAGCTTAAGGTGCACAATTAACTCTTTCTAGGACCTGAAAGAGGCAGACTCGCTCAAGTGATGCAAGCAAAAAGCCATAAATTGTTATTTTGCAAAAAAAATGCAGTTATGGTTTTAGTTCAATCAAAGAAAACAAATGTGAATCTAGAACAGTGATGTAAACACATGGAAAAAAGTTATGACTGAACATACAAATGACCTCCATTCACTCCACTCTTCACACACGGATTAAAAAACAAAACATGCAACCCCTCCCCAAAAAGTATTGAAATCTTTCACCAAGACTAACATAACAGTGAACAAGTTTTATTCCACCTTGGTCAATGATAGCTTGACCAGTCTAAGCATTATCTCCATACGCACCTTGATCCTCCTAACATTCATCCTGCTGCTTAAATTTAAACAGATAAGCAAGTGTCTGCACTATTGGCACCATATACTTAGTAATGATTACGTCAACCTCTTTTGCAAGCACTACAGTAAACAAAACTCTCAGAAAGTCCATCACAAGAACAATCAGGAGAGAACTGATGCTCCGTCTTGTTTCTTTTATTACAGTAAGCACATTTTTTTGTTTAATAGCAGTAATATTTGGCCACAATTTTTTTGCCTCCTCTTTCAAGTTACCTATAGTCTGCTAGCAAACATCTAAGGCTCTTGATGAGAATAAATCAAAGTTATCCCAACTGAGATAAAAACATGAAGATACAAGTCCAAACTGGCTCCCACTGACTTCAGTGGGAATCAGGGTAGGCTCTTCACTCAATAGTGCACACACTCGGTTCAACTGGCATTTTAGCAGTAACTCCACTCCAGCTTTTACATTGCATGAGACTATTCTGGATCCATCTTTGGAAATAAAAGTTTCAGGAATAGAAATATACTGATCTTATTATTCCACATAGTCCTCTCGAAGCAGTATAACATTGTAGCCAAGGATTCACAGGGCTGAGCCTTACATCATCAAGTAAAAAAACCCCCTTCACGCAGTTTCAGAAAATAACGAGAATAATTAAATGGCTTAAAATTCCAACACAAATATTTCACCAGGGATAAACTTCTGCTTTTCTTTTCCTTCTCTCCTCTCCGCCCCCCATTATACATATTGTACATACATAGTAGTTTTAACTACGTTCTACGTAATTATAGTCCAATCCAGCCCATTCATCTATTCAGGGGTTTTTTTTGTGGGGTGAGTGTATTAAGGACCAAAACATTTTGTCAAACAAATCCAGACATAGAAAGAAAAGAACTCTGGCCTCAATTCTAGCTACTTATCCATGCATACCTCTTGCATATGTTTAAGGTCAGAATTTCACCAGTGTTCAAGTTTACATGACTATTTTAAACCACGTACTGAACATCGGCATTCATGTCAGCATTACTGCCTGGCAGATGAAACAAAAAATTCAGTCTTTCAACTCCTCTCAGATTGAACATTTCTGCTGCTACCTCGAAGTGTTTAAAAAAATAAATTCAAGACTTCAAACTATACCCAGAGTGCTTCACGATCTCAGAACCCAAACCATATTTTTAAAAGATATCTAGCGTGTTGAAACTTAGGTTTCATACTGTTTGAAAGATGTGCTTAGAAGATCTTGGTAACTGCACCCCATCCCCAGATACACAGGTATAATTGTAATTCATGCTGCATTCTTCATTTTCACACACATAATTGACCACCACCAGTGTATCTGCATAGGCTGCATTTTCCAATTCCTTTTTGCTCACAATAAGTCAGTACAAGGTAACACAAAGTATTTTAACAATTTGTAAACCATCAGGTTTAGCGTACTTGACATGAAAAAATAAATACAATGTAGAAATAAATATCTTCATAGTAAAAAATAAATGTTTCGTGTATCAATAAATAGAACAACTTGGATTCTTCTTCCAAGGTAGCCCGCTTGCTCTAGTAAATGAGCTTTTTAGCAACTATGAGTGTGTTCTTCAGAAGCATTGCAACAGTCATAGGTCCTACCCCTCCTGGCACTGGAGTGATAAAGCCAGCCTTCTTCTTCACTTCTAAGAGAAAAGAGAAAAAGGTATTGACTAAGAATGTTGCAAAAAACTTTTTTTCCCTTCAATTGCCAACATATGCCTAACTGGCAATGAGTATAAAGGACTGCAACTTGGCAAGTACTGGAGAATATGGGAAAAGTTAAGGCAGAAGTCTTACTACGGCCATGGCAGTGACAGGATACAGTCAGGACTGGGGCTGCAAGGTAGTTTTCTTCATCTGAATATTGTTACCCAGGGGCTAGTTCTGGGGGATGGTTCCACAACCTGTTTGAGCTGATCTACCTGCAGCAGGCTGCCCTTTCCTCATGGGAGCAACACACATTCACGCAGCCTGTGGTCAGAGAGATGGAAAGTTCATCCCACCAAACTTTTTTGCTAAGGGGCAGATTTCGACTGACCCAGCTGACCAGCTGGCCCGGGAACGCCTGGGTGACAGGAGGGGAGGACGACCCCAGGAGGGCAGCACGCACTCGCATCACCGCCTGCCAACTGAGATACCGCACCTTCAATATCCAGGAGAGTTATGGAAGCTGGGAATCTCATTCTGTAGGTAAAGAGATGACCCCCCCCAAACTGCGTGTGTTCCTGAGGAGCAGCATGCAGAGCAGGAGCCTGCTCTAACCAACAAAATCGACAGCAGAGCACCAGCTGCAGTTAAGTCGCCTATTCAGTCTCTTTCCCCTGCTCTGGCTTGAAGCTTCTAACAAAGATATTCTACAATCAGAAAAGGGAACTTCAGAAAACCGCAGAGGGAGAAAGTACAGTTTCCTAGTTGATTTGTTTTTCTGCTTCACAATACGGACAAAGAATGAGAGCTGTCTTCAAAGTAAAATAGATTCTAGCAGCAAAATTGCCATTGCAACTTCAGCCATAAACACACCTCCAGAGAAGACTCCCCCCCTCACTCCCCTCCTCCAAACCAGTGTTAGTAGGGTGCCTATACTGAACTGGGATTTGGAGGAGCAGATCTTCGCAAAGTCTCAAAGGGAAAGGAAACTCTTAGAGCTGAATTATCTCCAACCACAAACCACGTCAGACTATCCAAAGTTAGTCTACACCTGGAATGCTTGTGTAAAGAGGTAAATACGCACGGATATTTTTTTTTAAGCATTTAAGTTAACATCTGTCAAGTTAACCTCTTTGTATGAGCAATTAATATAACGTAGCAATAAATCCTGACTTGATATTCTTATCTACTGTTGCAAAATGCAGTCAACTGGAATTGCAGGTTACTTGCAAAGGAATTACATGCAACTGGCTGGGAATTCATTGCATGACAAACTAATGAGCAGTTATTTGCTAATAATGGTTAGTCCAAATGGCACATTACTAACCTGATTACTGCAGAGTTTTTTTCCTCAAGTGCCACCGTGAGAGGTTTTTTGTTTGTTAGTTTGGGGGTTTTTTGGTTGCTTGGAAATAATTTATTGGAAACTCACTCCCCACTTTTAAACATATTGTTTTTAAAAAGGCACACACACCATCACAGGAGAAAACTGAGCAAGCGTAACTCTGACACAAGCACATACATTTCTACTGAAGTCACTACCGAACAGAATCTATACCTGCCTATGAGAAGAGATCAACGGATGGCAAACTAGGCACCTTGATTTTGGAACAAATAAGGTAACTTGCCTCTGCTTTAAGTGTATTCATCTTGAATATATGTGGTGCTTGACTGGGCCTAACAAAGTCTCACAAAAAGAAATATTAAAAGCGAATTTGAGAAGCTGGATATTGGGGTTTTTTTGGACAGAAAATTTATTAGAATTTAAGTGGGGGTAAATGAAATAAAAAACTACTGCCTGACCTCCCCAAGTCAGGGACCTTACAAGAGCATTCGCATAAGTTAACTGCAAATATCTCACTGAACTGAAGAACAGAAGATTAAGGCTCATTCAGGACAGACGGTAATTACAGCTGGGAAGGTTTTAATTATTCAGTGGACTGGTACCACTAGATATACTGTTAAAATATTCAGAAAGGTAGACAAATTGCAATGCACTTTTTTTTTTACATGTAAACTGTAACAAATGAATTACAATCTCATATGACAGTTATTCTTCATATTCTCAAACATAAATAATTTGTCTTTTTAATAGTTATACTATTTTGAACTACCTACTGTTTGAGATTGGTGTTTACGGTTAATACAGTTACTAAAATTTTCCCAGATTAATGTCATAATTATTGAAATGTACCCACATCTGAAGTTAACACAGTAATTAATACGGAAAATATGTTAGGCATTTTAAATTGAAATAAGTTTGTTTCCAAGGCAACATTAAATACCTCTTTTTGTGGTGTTATTCAAACTACTCCTATCTTACTTACAAAGAGGCACAACCCACAACCGGACCATGCCTTACCTAAGAAAGCCTTCTAATGAATATCATGTATAACATTCATTGCCTCTAGTGTTAGTAACCATACTCAGCAGTAAACATACAGTACACTGTTTTCACAAGTTGTTGGGAAATTTCTCTACCCATACTCTATCATTATGGAAATCTCTGTGGGTCGGTGTGGCAGAAGACATATTTTGTATCAGTTAGCATAAAACCACCCAGATAGCTTATTCACAAAAGCTGATCCAGACTTTTAAATGCACAACAGGTGTCTATGGTGGGGAAACTACCATCTGAAAGTTTCCATCTGTAAGACTAAACACAGATAGGGTGAATGCAATTTTCCAAGATGAATACCAGCAACCAAAGGGGGAAAAGTAACCTGGCCCTCAAAAATGAAAATAGATTTTCCTTTTCTCACGAAGTGTAGTAGGCCAAAGCACAGTTCCAAGGCAGCGCTTCAGCGTGACCGATCTCAAGCCAGCAAGTAAGGTGCTGCACTATCGGTTCCTCCAGGAGGTCTTGTTTCTGCTTCTCACCAGCAGTGTAACTTTGCGCCTAGCTTTAACTCTGCTTTCTCGAGATGCATGCTCTTCTCCCAGGCATTTCTCTGCCAATCTGGAAAATGTTGGTATACAAATTAGGTGCCTGTGGGGGAGGAGCTGCTATTTTGCAGTTTCTGTAGAACCTTAAAATCTTCCTTTGATTCTTCACAAGAAATGAAATGTAGATTGTTTCCTTGAAAAACAGGACCCACTGCTTTGCAAACAGCCCTTCATTCCTAGGTTCCTTTAAAGCTAAGGACATCAGACACCGAACAGGGTTAATCACACAAACCACAGGCAAGTCTCAACCTGAAGGCAGTTCTGGGTCTTGTGCATCTGCATTAAGTGATGCAGAGTAATTCCTGCCTAAGCACTGTTTCCACACAGCTTTATTAGTCCCTGTAAAGCCACTCTGGATCACTGCATCCCTGCAGCACTGCGTAAGTGTGAATCACGTGCTCAGCAATCACAGTAGATATCCCACGTTCTGCTCTGCAAATTCTAGGATTCTTCTCACAACGCACTGTGGGATACTGACCAGCAAGCATCTACCCCATTTCTCATAGCTCTTTCTTTTTGATGTTATCTCTGTTTCTCTTACTGCAGCTACTTTAACAACAATATAAAGGAAAACCGAGGAATTACGGCCCACTACTGTAACTCTCACAGTGCATACATCTTTCCTCCTCCAGTACCTCTAAAAGCCACACAACAGAGGCATCTGGGGCAGAAAAATCCAGCGTATAATTATGCACACCAGCTTCTTTCCATTCAGCTAATCAGCACAGACGTGTGGATGGGATATTGCTGTAGCCTTGGGATAATAAGCAGTGGCAGCAGAAATGCAAGCTATCAAAGATTACTTACTTAGACCCCTGCACGACATACTCTTCCGCAGAGGATTACCTAGACTTGGTCATCCGGCAGCTTACTGCCACCAGTTAGCAGTCAGTCAATCTGGCCTCCTGGCAGTCACAGCTTAATGCTAACATTCTTACTTACTTCTTGCACTAGTGGACCGTAACGACAGGCAATGCTTCCGCTGATTTTTTCAGTGCAGCAACATGGTTACAAGATTACACAGACTGGACTTCTATTAATTGCAAAATGAATGCTAGGTCTTCAAAATCAACTGAGAAATTAACTAACAAAAGCTACAGCAATTGCAGCAGGAACATCGACGTTCTATTTCCAAAACTGCTGTTTGGAAAAGCTGTACAGAGAGGTAATTCGGAAAAGACTCAGTAAACTGAAGAGAAGCCTACAGCCTGCAAGGTAACACAACGAATCCAAAACATCAGTAAACAACCGTCAGAAGCGACTCCTGTCACAAAGCCTGGGTTTCCCACAAACTGTAGTTAAGATACACCATTTCCATTCAGAAATTGGATTCCAAGATTATTGTGGTAAATCTCTCAAATAACATGAACATATTTCAAGAAACTTGGCAACTTTCTCGATTACTTAGTCCTGTAGCTGATAAGGACAGGATACATTTCCCTGGTTTTTGTTCAACTGATTCTTTCTTTTAGGTACACTTGGTCTATCCAGAAGCAATATGTCAATCTGGTCCCTTCTCCACCTTAATAGTATTCAACATACCATTTCCCTGGTTTCCCTGCATTCACTACGTACAAATATCCTTCATTCAAAGGAATTTCATACTATACGCCCATCACCCTTCACCGTATCAAACAGTTGTCGAGGCAGTCTTCTCTGCTATTCAGTACTGGGAACCCGTCTCCGCTCCTGGTGGCACCCATTTTCCAGAATCACTTCTACATCGCCTAGGCTGTGCAAGACAGACGAGTGGGGAGAACAGCTCTCATTTATAAAGCCCTCCACTGATACAGCAACTATATCACCTATGAAGGTCTTACATAAAGGATTTATTTTCTATATAGGCATCCAATAAAGATCTAAAACCAGCACTACCATCTGCTTGTCAAAGATATGGGAAGAATCATTCGAGTTCTGTACACTTTGGTTTCATGGGCATTTCCAGTTCCAGTTTCAAAGGTTAGCTACTATATTGACGTGTTACTACCCTGTTCTACCAGTCACTCCTGGAAATGGTGCTCCACCCAAAAAAGCTGTGCCAGTTAAATGCTCTGTGTAAGTTGTTGCCTTAGTCTATGTTCCTGGTCCTTGTAGCCCTCCTCCCCCTTAGTATTATTGCTGCGGAAACAAAAGCCCTATAAAACAGGGCCAAGTACACCCACACATGCTCACAGAAACATGTCTCCCTTTCTGTGACTGCAACTTGCTCCCTGAAAGCAACTAAAAAGGCACCGGCAATAATCTAAGGATGCCACCGCTTCTCCTTCTCCCTGTCACTTCACCCTCCCTCTTGGGGTTCCCAGGAGCTACAAAATGCCCCCTCCCTGGACCATATGTTTTGATAAATTCTTAAAATAAATAGGGGTACACTGAATGTGCTGTGCTGGTTATATGTGAAGAGATGCACGTGCAGTTTAAGATGTCCTAGCAATATCAGGCTAGGTACCTCAGTGCTTCACAGTTGGCCTTCACATGCACTGTGTTTTCCTGTCCTGTTCTTTCAGATACCGTGGAACTGCACAGTAAACTATTTGGGGGGGGGGGGGGGGGGAAAATTTTTT